>VMDO01002958.1:0-25442 GCA_007922755.1 Pedetes capensis | reverse complement strand
AAGGTGAAACAATTTAGGAATTTCCATTTAGTGAAAAGCTCATTGTATTATAGAACAGTCCATCTACTATTGCATAACTGATTGACATGATGTTATTAATTCTATTGAGGTGAAATATATCTTTTTATCATTTTCATCAGTTGGTCTTGTCTGCGAGTATAGGGATGCTGTACCCCAATATTACTGCCTGCCTTGAGGAGTTCCCCTTCTTGTGATCTTCACTCAGAGGAGATGCTAGGTCCTTGACTTTGTCACAAAAAAGAACTTTAGGATGAGTTAGTAAGAGAGTGAAGCAGTCTGAGGTTTGTTATGTAAATGAAAGGGAGAGTACACACTTCAGGGCAAGCACAGGCATCTAGAGAGGGAGAGAGACATGGGAAGCATGCTTCCCCAGCAGCAACAATTACCTTTCCTACCAGGCAGCAGATACCTTGGTTTGTCTGTTTCCTTGTATAAAAGAAATTATATGAGACATAGAAATTATAGTACAGAATATGTTGTTGTTAGGTACCATCAAGTCGGTATTCGACTCATAGCAACCCTACATACAACTGGGGAAACACTATTGTCAGTGCTTCTTTGCTGTTCATAGGGTTTTCAATGGCAGATTGATTTTTGGGAGTGGGTTGCTTGGTCTGTCTCCCAATCCTACAGCACCTGGTGTTCCCAGGACGTCTCCCATCCAAGTACTAACCAGGCCCCACCCTGCATAGCTTCGAGATCTGATGGGATCAGATGGCATGGGGCTATGGCTGCAGGCAGTACAGAATATAGGCTGTTTTTTAAGGATATAGATTATGAAGACAGTACACCTTCAAGATGTGAAGGTGGGTAGCTGTGAAGGCTATCTCTGCCCAGAGCTGAGGTCACATTTTCTTTTATAGTAGAAGTTGCCCTCAGGGCCTGTGCCTGAAAGGGGTTAATGGATTCCCAGTATCTTCAATGGACTGGGCTCAGATCTAAGCATTTCAAAGGTTAGAAATTTTCTTGGTAAGGAAGCAGAATTCTCACAGTTTTATCATCCTTCCTGGATGAATGGAGAAGTGAGGAGTAATTTTAATTCTGCTTCCTTCTAGCAAGTATGCTGTTTGTAAGGGTGTTACCTATTAGGGAAGCACTGATCACCAGACCAAAAACGTCCCACCAGTGGCTCTCACTGATATTTATATTACAGGTGGCTAGGAAGCAAATGGCTAGGCTGGGAGGTGGCTGGCTGCAGGTTTCTCCATTCCCTTTCTTCCTACCTATTACCCTCTAACAGTCCTAGTTGAGTTCTCTAAAACTGCACAGAATCTGTAAATACAGTAAGGTAATTTATATTGAAATATAGAAGAATTATAACCTCTTAGCTTTCCCAGAGATGCTTTAAAAACAATCTATTCCTAACTTATGGAATTTCATCCACCATGGCAAAACGATATAGAGCCTTTTTCTTTCAAACCTTGTGGTTCTACCTTCAGAATCAGCTCTCAGAATCAGTTTTCTTCATGGCCTGGCCTAGTTTCATTCTTTTGCTTATATCTCTGCAGCATCTCCTTTTTTCCGTATTTCAGGTTTTACCAGGGTTGACAATGTGACAGCAGACACAGGTTCAGGTTTGTCCAGAGAGGAGCTCATCTGACTCTGGTACATCCAGTTGTACTAGGGTATCCTCTTTTTCCCTACAGACAGATTAGTTTTCCTTTGGTCTCTAGAGTTTGATGAATGTAAAATCAAGTTGATATACTGTGAAGTGTCCAATGAAGCAAAGATATCTTTCTTGCATCTCAAATTCTCCTTATGGTATCATTTTTTTTCCTATTCCCAAAGCAGAATTTCCTTTGTTGTTGTTGTTAGGTGCCGTCGAGTGGTGTACAACTCATAGCGACCCTCATAGGGTTTTCAATGGCTGACTGTTTCAGGATTGCCTTGGGAGTGGGTTGCCAGGCCCTTCTCCCATTTTTGCGGTGCTGGGAATTGAACTTGGGGCCTCAGAGACTGCAGAGCAGTGCTCTACCAACTGAGCTAAATCCCAGCCCACAGAAGTTCCTTTAGTGAGGGTTTATTGGTAGTAATGCTTCTAATGTTTGCTGTTATTCTTTCACTTTGGTTCTGCAGAGGTGATTCTTTTCCTCATGCATTGCTCATAACAGTAATGGCTGACACTCTTAAGACAAAAGACAGGTTAACAAAGAAAAGCATGAAAAATTTATATAATCAAAGTTTTATGTGACATCTGGAGACTTCAGAAATGTAGACCCAATGACCCAGGGAAAACAGTTTTTGTGCTTAAGCTTTATGAAGAATGGATAGCCATATAGAAATGCGATTGAATAAAGGGATGTGATTTAATGGTAATAGACAAGGGGTGTGGGGGTAGAAATTCAGCCAGGTCTGTCTATTCAGATCCACTTGGCCTCTTTGTGTAGTGTTCCTTCTCTTGGGGCATGAGGCAGGACCCCTTTGGAATGAGGATTGAGAAGGGAGACAGTGACCTTTCTACATTTTATGGCTTGATTTGAAAGAAAAGTTGGGAAGAGAAAGATGGGAGAAGGTCAGAAAGATCTTTCTTCTAAGGCCCTTCCAATCAACTTTAGGTCAAAATACTCAGCATGCCAAGGTGCCATACTTTCAGGTATCATGTTCGGAGCTCCAGGAATTGTAGAATTCTACACCAGTAGCTATCTTCTCTTAGCAACTTCACACATTTTACTTAGATTTCCATTGCTGCTGTTGAGAAGCCAGCTGTTGGTCTTCTTGATATTCCTTTGTTCAGAAATTGTGACTTTTTTCTCTTACTATTTTTAAGATCTCTTGGTTTTAGGGCTTGTTTTTTCAACGTGATATGTCTCAGTATGAAATTTTTAAAATTCTAGTTTGGGTTTTGGAGTTTTCAATCTGAGAATTAGTGTCCTCACATATCCTGTTTGAACATTGACTCTCTCTCATTCTCTTTGTTTTCTTCCTCTGGGACTCTTAGTTGTCTGTTAGACTCTCTTATCTCATAATTTCTCATATTTTCCAGTTTTTTTTTTTTCAGTACGAGGGGTTGAACCCAGGACCTCACGCTTGTATGCTTTGCAAGTGTTGTACCACTGAGCTGCACCCTAGCCCATCTTTTCACTTTTTGAGACAGAGTCTCACTAAATTATGCAGACTGCCTCTGGTCTGGAACTTGCTATCCTCCTGCCTCTGCCTCCTAAGTCTCTGGGATTATAGGTGTGTGCCACCACGCCTGGCATATTTTCCAGTTTTAAGTTTCTTGGGGCTGCATTCTGTGTAGTTTTCTTTAGACTCACTTCCATTTTCTTCATTATCTCTTCATCTTTATGTAGTCTGAAGGTTAACTGTCTGCTAAACTTACACTTTCAATTATAGTTTTCATTTTTAGAATTTCCATTTGTATCATTTGAAGAAGATATTTGGTCAGTTTGATAGTCTTTTGCTTAGTAAAACTTATACTATCCTCTTCCTGTTTGATAGTTGATAATTCTAGTATATTCATATCTTTCTTTGCTGTTTATATCCCCTCACCCTTGCTTCCAGGGTCTTGTTTCTTTTTATGCTTAAATCATACATTAGAAGTACTTAGAACTTTCTGTGAGAATTCTTTGAAGCCAGGTTTTAAAGTATCTTCCTCTATTTTTGCTAAATATCTAAGATCACTGAAAACTCAAGATCTCTTGTAGTGAAAATTTAAGCTTGGAATATTTTGTTTATGTGGGTAATAAGAATTCTGGCCCG
Source organism: Pedetes capensis (assembly GCA_007922755.1). Classification (NCBI taxonomy): domain Eukaryota; kingdom Metazoa; phylum Chordata; class Mammalia; order Rodentia; family Pedetidae; genus Pedetes; species Pedetes capensis. The sequence continues at coordinate 21,719 of VMDO01002958.1, read as the reverse complement.
TTTAAATCTTCAAGTTGGTAGGTTTATGATTAGTAATTTTCAGGGAAGTTTTCCTTTCTCCCCAACTTCTGTATCCAGTCAAGAACAGTTACATGCCAATAGTCCCACCGTTTCTTTCTGTGAAGCTGTTGTTTTGTTTTTCCTTTTTTCCCTAGCTACTTTTTTTCTCCCTCATCTATGGAGAATATTACTTTTTAGGGAGTCCTGGCTTTATTCAGGGATCTCAGATTGATTTCTAACCTTGTGTCAGCTCTCAAGCTTTTTCCCCATGATTTGGTGAATAGCATGCCATCGAGGCTCTTCTTTCTTGGATTTATGGTTACTCTTACTTTATGGACTTCCAGGATCGCTTAGTTTAGCTATATATTTATAATATTATTTAAATGACAATTGATACTATATACTTTCAAATATTATATACTTTGGATCTCTACAGATGTATGGTCTGCTGTCATGCCAAAAATGGCAGTCTTGAGTGGTTTGTTTAATTTATCTATTTATTTTTTCTCATATGTGTGGAAGGGAAAATTTGGAAAAGAATTAGGAACAATCATCAGAATGTATCTTTAGTAATCAAGGCAAAAGAGTTGTACTTGGCTTGAGGTGGCTAATCAAGCATGTTTTGGCTGAAGAAATACTGGATACCAGAGCTGGCTAGAGATTTAGCTAGCATCTACAGATATGAAGAAATTATGCAGGTAATAGCTTTTGGATTAATGTCAATGCCACTAGAGATTTGTGTATCTTCAGCATATCTCAGCACTGCTATCTCACAAGCAACTATGACCTCAACTATGTCAAATAACTAATTCTAACCCTACCTTAATCCTTATCTATTAATTTGTTGTATTTAATACTTCATTTATTATTTAATGCAGTAAAGCATTAATAGTAAGGTTTCAGCTGGCTGAGTTCTAGGGTAATTTCTTCTGTGTTTTTCCTGATGTGTGTTGCCCGGCTGAGTGCCAGGCACTTTGTTTAGTCATTGTTTTATTGTTGCTGCTTATTAAGCTGACTGGGTAGGACTTTAGAATCATGCTTTTCTTTTCTTCTCTCCCGCCCCCTTTTTTTTTGAGATGAGGTCTGACTACAGAGCCCAGACCAGCCTCAAACTAGTGATCCTCCTGCCTCAGCCTCCCAAGTGCTGGGATTACAAGTGTGTGCCACCATGCCTGTCGGGGTAATTGTTTCTAATTAAAGAAGTTAGGACTGATTTAATTTCAGTTTTTCTATCAAAATGAAATATCACAGTGGGGAGAAAAGGCATTTGTAACAGAATTTATAATTCTTTGGCTAACAAAAGATTATAGTGGAGATAAAAAAAAGAAAATGCTATTAGTGCCACTCTCCAGGAAATCACTATTAACATTCTGATCTATTTTCATATTTTTAATACAAAATTGGCATTGTCTTATATATTCAGTTTGTTTTATAACTTGCTTTTATCACTTTGTCCAAAGCTTCCCATTTTATTAAATATTCTTTCAGAACTCTTAAACATTTGTGTAATATACTCTTATGTCTTGAATCATATCTAACTATATAAACATTTCCCATTTGAATTATTACTAACTCTGCCTTTATAAATTAAACTATAGCTAGCTTTCTTGTCATGCACATATCTGTGAATATCTTAGATTATTTCCTTCGGATATCTTTAAAAAACAGCTATTCATGGGACATGTCTACAGCTGTACCATCCTGTTGTCAGTTCTCGGAAGCTAAGCAGAGTTGGGCCTGGTTAGTACTTGGATGGGAGACCACCTGGGAATACTGGGTGTTGTAGGCTTGGGAGAAGGACTTGGCAACCCACTCCCAAAAGACAATTAGCCATTGAAAATGTTGTAACTAACAGAGAAACACTGACAATAGTCCTGGGCATGGCACAGTGTCAGGTAGTATTTTGTCTGTTATACATAGGGTCACTCTGAGTTGGTCCCAACCGGATGGCACCTAACAAATAAAATTCATGGGACATAGTGTATAAATGTTTGTATAGCTCTTGATATGAAATGTTAATTTGTGCTTTAGGACTGTTATATGTACTAGTTTATACTCCTATCAGTGTGTGAGACTGTTTTACTACATCTTTCCCCAAATGTGGAATACTATGGATATATGTGTATGTGTGTGTGTGTGTGTGTGTGTGTGTGCGCGCGCACTGGGGTTTGAACTCAGGGCCTTATGCTTGCAAGCTTTGCAAGTGCTGTACCACTGAGCTGCACCCTCAGCCCATATTTTTAGTTTTTGAGACAGGGTCTTGCTAAATTATGCAGACTGCCTCTGGTCTCGAATTTGCGATCCTCCTGCCTCCGCCTCCCCAGCCACTGGGATTACAGGCGTGTGCCACTGCGCCCGGCTCTATGGTAATATTTTTAAAAAGTAGTTAGGTTCTATTTGTATTTCTTTGATTACTAATGAGGTTGAAAATTTTATGTTTATTTTCCTTTTGTGTTTAATAAAATGCCTGATAAAAATTTTTCTAATGACATTTTTCTGCAATAACTTATCTTGTCATTTGTTTGCTTCTTTGTTTGAGACAGAGTATTGCTCTATAACCCAAGCTGGCCTGGGATTTGCAGTGTAGATAGGCTCAAACTATCATCAGTGCTCCCACCTCAGCCTCCTGAGTGCTTGGACTACAGGGCTATATCACCAAGCCTGGGCAATCTATTTCTTATTATTTGTTGTGTGCATTGCTTATTATTCAGAATTCAATGTTTAATCATTTTTTCCCCCAGTATTGGAGGATTGAACCAGGGCTTTGTGTGTGCTAGAAAAGTGCTCTACCACTGATCTGCATCCCAGCCCCTTTTTTATTTTTCATTTTTAGACAGGGTCTCTCTAAGTTGGGCAGACTGACTCTGTCCTGGAACTTGTGATCCTCCTGCCTCAGGCTCTCAAGTCAGTAGGATTACAGACGTGTGCCACAGCACCCAGTTTGTCTTTTAATCTTGATTACAAAATACTTTAGACATGTGAGTTCTAAATTTTTATGTGGTCAGTTCTTTTTATTATGATTTCTCTCCCTCCATTCCTTTCAAATGTTAAAAATGGCTTTTTTCCATCCAAGATCAGATAGTCATCTACAGTCTATGTATTTTACTATCTTCTAGTATCTATAGTTTTCTTCATTTTTTACATTGGACTTTTAATTCATTCGGAATTTATTCTGTTAAGATACTGTGATTTGACTCCTCCAAATTTAAATAATTTTCCCAGCACTATTTATTGAGAATTGTTTGTATTCCCACTGACTTGAAATGTTATCCTGATAAATGCTTTAATTTTCATATACATCATGACTATTTGTGTATACTGTAATTCCAAATTTTGGTGTCATTATAGTTTTCAGTTTCATGGTTTTGAAATGGTATGCCATTGGTTTTGTGCTTCTTGATTACTAATGAGGTTGGACATCTCTTCATGGTTATTTACCTTTCTTGTTTTCTCTTCTTTGTATTGTCTGTTCAGATCTTTTACCTCTCTTTCTATGCATAGTTTAAATTTATATGTATTTGTAATAATTCTTTATATATTGAAGGTAGTAATTTCATTTTATACACATTATAGGTTATATTCCCCAGACTGTAATTTGTCTTTCCAGTTTCTGTTATTAAATTTCAATATGGTTGAATTTGTCGATCTTAGTTTTATGATTTCGATATTTATCTGATCTTAGTTTATTTTATGAATATTTATCAAGCATCTGCTATGTTCCAGGCACTGTTTTAGTCATTTGGGATATATCAAAAACAAAACACACAAGAATCTAGAGCTTACCTTTAAGAAATTCTTCTCCTGAATTTATAAAAATATTAACCTTCTCCCAAAAGGTATTTGTTTTATTTTCTTACTTTTAGTTCATAATCTACCTTGAATTTATTTTTCTATATGGTATGAAATAAAAAAAATCTAGTTTTATTTTTCTAAGTGAGTGTCTAGTTTTCTCAGCACCATTTATTGACTAATAACATTTCCCTGCTATTTTGTGGTCCTATCGCCTGGTGAGTATAAAGTTTCTGCATTTGTGTGGGTTTGTTTCTGTGTCTGTCTTGTTCATTGATGTATTTCTATGTTCTTGTATCTGTGCCACACTCTTAATTATTATAGCCTTACAGCAATTCTTGGTGTCACAGGTTTCCCTATCTTATTTTTCGTCTGAATTATTTGACCTATTCTTAGTCTTTATTTTTCCATCTGAGCTTTACAATCAGCTGTACAGTTACATCTTTAGTTATGCTTCTCTTCCCTTTCAGGACTGCTACTAGCTATGTCAGGGTAAAGTGTTCCTACATAAGTGCTATTTTCCAGCTTGAATAGTTCTGACTTTTGAACTTCCTGTTGTAGCTCCTGCTTTCCTGTCTTCTTCCTTTCTTGTTTTTTCCCCTTCCCACTTGTGTTAGGTTTTTCATTGCTGTGGCAAAATATGTGACCATAAACAACTAAATGGAAGAAAGATTTATTTTGGCTCACAGTTTCAAAGATTTCAGTCCATGGTCCTTGGCTCCCATTACTCTGGCCTATGATGAGGCAGAACATCATGGTGGCAAGAGCATGTGTCAGAGACTACTCACCTCATGACACAAAGGAAGCAGAGAGAGAGATACAGCACGGGGCCAGGGTTAAGATCCTGCAAAGGACCTGCCCCCAGAGACATTTCCTCCACTGGGGCCCCATTTTCTAAGGTTTCTATCTTCTCCAGCCTTAGTGCCACCAGCTGAGAATCAAGCCTTCAATACATGAGCCCTTTAGGGGAACACTTTATGCCCAAATCATAACATTTCCATTCCTAACCCCAAAGGATCTTGTCCATCTCAAAATGCAAATGCATTTAATCCATTTCTAAAAGTTGCCACAGTCTTAACAATTCCAGCATTGTCTAAAATTCCTAGTTCAAAGTCTTCTCTGAGATTCAAGGCAAACTCTTTGACTATGGATCCCTGTAAAAATAGGAAAACAAGTTATGTACTCCCCAGATACAATGATACAGGGTAAACATTCCCATACCAAAGGGGAGGGTTTAGGGGATAGAAAGGAAGAATCAAACAAAGGCAAGGCCAAAATTCAGTAGGGCAGATATGAAATCCTGTAGCTCCTTGTCTATCATCTGGGGTACATGGTATCATATGAGTGCCAAAGGGCCTGGGCAACCCTGTCCCTGTGGCCTCTCGAGCTGCAGCCCCCTTGTCCTCTCTCCTGGGCTGGCTCTTCTCACTGCCTACAGCTTGCCTCAGCAGAATTACCTTCTTTCTGGCCTCTCTACCTCCTTGGGGTCTCCATTGCAGCTTTGGCTTCACCCTTATAGCTTCAGGCATTCCCCTCTCAAGGGCTGCCTGCAGGGACTTGAGCCCTGTCACACATTGCCTGGCTTCCCAGGCTTTCCTTTTAATTCTAGGTGGAAGTCTCTATGACCTTATAACTCTTGAATTCCGCCTTCTTGAAAAACCAGCATCCTGTGGACAACACCAAGGTCAGCTGCCAGATTGAGCAGTAGCTGGGCCTCATTGGATCTTGGCTGCATAGGCTTCTGAATACCTAGGTGGCTGAGCAAGGTACAGTGCAAGGAATTCTGGGGAAACAACTCCCTAGATGGCCATGTGCAAGCAGCGTGCCCCTAAGACACTCTCTTCTCCAAGGAAAGTTTTTCATATTGTTTTATTACTCTTTCATACCCTTGAGACTGGGATGAGTAGGGTCTCCAAAATTCCTGAGATGCCCTCAAGTCACTTTCCTATTGTCTTGATGCAAAGTACTTGGTTTGTTTTTGATGGCACTAATCTCTTCAAAAATTACCTTATTTAGCCTCAACTTTTACTTAGACTTTTCTGATCAAACTGAAGATTTTTCAAGTCTTTCTGCTCTGCTTTTTCTCCCCAGTTCTTATAGTGGACCTGGATGATAACAGCTAGCAATAATTATATGATACTCTGAATGCTAGAATGCCTTGAAATTTCTTCTGCCAGATTAATTAATCTGTAACCTTTAAAGTGAGCCTCACACAAAATTTCAGGACATGGACAAAATGTAGATAAGTTCTTTGCCAGAATGTAGTACAAATGGCTTTTAGTCCAATTCCCAATACAGCCCTTATTCCTATCTGAAACCTCATGAACGCAGTCATTTCTGTCTGCCTTTTTGTTAGCATTCCAGTCTTCTGAGCTCTCACCAGAATTGCCCATTAAGCTCTGCTTACATTTTCTAGGGCTTCTCCAGCCTATCTTTAAACTTTTCCAAATTCCTCCCACAAACCAGTTCCAAAAATTTGAGAACCACACAGTCAGGTTTAGTTACAGCAACAGCCCCACTTCTCTGGCACCAATTTTCTGTGGTAGCCTACTTTCTTGTTGCTCTGAGAAAATACCTGACATAAACTTAAGGGAGGAAAGATTTACTGTAGCTCAGGGTTTCAGAGGTTTCAGTCCTTGGCTCTGATGATGCTGGGTCCATGGTAAGGCAGAACATTGTGGCAGGAGTATGTGTCAGAGGCTACTCATCTTGTGGTGGACAAGAAGGAGAAACAGAGGGAGGAAGGGGGAGAGAGAGAGAGAGAGAGCGAGAGAGAGAGCCCCCCCCCCCCCCACACACACACGCACGCATGAGGGTGGGAGGGGCCGGGGATACCAGTGATCTACTTTCTCCAGCCAAGCTCCACCTCCTGAAGTTTCCAGCACCTTTCAAAATAGCACCACCACCTGGGGCTTAAGCCATCAAATCATGAGCCTTTTGGCGGGAACACTTCATATCCAAACTGTAACATACTTCCTCTTTTCCTCCCTTTCTTCCTTCTTTCTTTTCATTGCCCTACCTTCTCCACTGCACATCCTTGTTTCTTCTTTTTTTAATGGCCATTCTAAAGAGTACATTAAAAATATGTTTTTAAACTTCTGTTTTTTTATCACTATTTTTTTTTTTTTGAGACAGGATCTTGCTATGTAGCCCAGGCTGCACTTGAACTTGTAGTCCTCCTGCCTCTACTTCCCAAGTGTAGCGATGACAGGCATGTGCCACCACACCTGGATAGTTTTCAGCTTTAAAAAAATAGTATATTACATATCTGTTGGAGGAGGCAAACAATAGAGTATAAAGAAAAAAGGTGCATGTCCCTTTGATAATAGTTTGTGATGACCTTCCAGATATTTTTCTGAGTATGAATAGATCCATGTTTATTTTTAAAAAGGTCATATAATAAATACTGTTCTGTAGTTTATTTCATTTAGTATTTAAGAAGTCATTTTTCTATAATTCTAACTCATTCTTTTTGATATCTGTACTGTATGCATATATGGTATTTTAATTCATTTCACATTAATGAAACTGTAAATATATATCTACTTTTTGATTTTTGCAACTGCTTTCAAATACTGCTGATCCTCATCAGCAAAGTAGAGGTTGTGCAGATTATATTCTATTTTCCTATGCCTTTAAGAGCTGTTAATGAGGTTGTACCAGCCAGTCTCCAATATATTTTTCAGGGCATTGACATGTATCTTTCTTAAGAAGGAAAAGTCAGCTATAAGCCTTACTATAATTTTTTAAAAGAGAATCTCACTGTGTTACCCAGGCAGGCCCTGAACTCCTGGGCTCAAGTCCTCTTGCCTCAGTCTCCCAAGTAGCTGGGACTGAAAGCACATGTCATTACACTCTGCTACTTGATATAATTCTTCAGTATGGTGCTCTCTATATTTTATTGTAAAGAAATACTTAAAGGATTTTTTTTCTAATTTGTGGTATCCTGGAAGAATGTTTATAGTATGGTGTTAAAGATAACAGACAGATTGTATTGTTGAGAAACAAGTGAATTTGAGAGAATGTATGGAGCACCTAAGCAGCCCTTTGCTGTATGGGTCACTGAGAGGGCAGGGGAGGAAGAGAGGCAAATCTTGGGATGTTGCTTTCTGTTAGTATTGTGCCTTTAGAAAAAAGTTAAACTTGTATCTCTATGTCATACAATTTATCATTTTCTTAATCTTTCTAGCCTCCACCAGGCAGTGTGAAAATGCCTAATGTGCCCAATACACAACCAGCAATAATGAAGCCAACAGAAGAACATCCAGCTTATACGCAAATTGCAAAGGTCAGTTCATATTAACTGCACTAATTTATATTGGAAGTTAGAATATCAACATTTGCTTTTAGAGAAAAATAATTCTGTATACTGTTGCATTCCTTAGTTTTTAATTTTTAAATCATGTTTTTTTTTTTTTTTTTTTTTTTTTTTTTTTTTTAGCACCGGGGTCTGAACCCTTGCCTCATGCATGCTAGGCAAGCACTCCACAACTGAGCCACGTCCCAACCCCTTTTTTATTTTGAGACAGGGTCTCACTAAGTTACACAGGCTGCCTCTGGCCTTTAACTCGTGATCCTTCTACCTCAGCCTCCAGAGTAGCTGGGATTACAGGCATGTACCATGAGTCCAGGTTAATCCCTTTTTAGTCTAGATTAGCTTGTCTTGTCACCTTATAAGTACTTACAGCTTTTTGCCAGCTTCTAATATTTGCTTTATTCCATTATTGAGTAAATTACTGAATTTATATGTCATCTTGGTATACAATTCATATGGTAAAATTTTTATTGTTTTTGGTCTCAATTTTTGATTCACAATGATAAAATAATAGATATTATTCAGAGAGAGCTAAGCTATCTTGCCTAACCAGTAGCCAGCAGAAAGAGGCAGAAGATGACAGAAGTCCAAGAAAAACACGTGCGGATGAGTGGAATTATTGACCAGAAATAGCCTTCTTTCACCTCAGGATCTGATGACATTTTAGATATTATAAAACATTCTTACATTACTGGGAGACTTATATATCATTAGATCCAATTTATCAGAGCCAGTCCTGTTGTCCTTTTTTCTCTTTGTCATTTTCCTCAGTTGTTTCCTCTGCCTCTGTTACTGCTCTCATTTAGTCACGGAAGTCATCTTAATTTTATTTTCCAAATTACTGTAGGACTCTTGACTATTCTCATAGAATTTTTTCCTGTCCTGTGGATGTAACATTCCTACTAGGGAATTGCATAACCGAGAGACCAAAATAAGCCTAATAACTCTATAATATTTTCTGAAACTATAATCTTCAATGAACTCCTGTCTTTTGGAAGCCCATTTGAATTAGGTTTCTATCATTGTACAAAGAAGTAGAGATAGCATATACGTGTTAGAGTATTTTATCCTTCTGACAAACCTATTCATGTGTTGATAATTTTTGTTTAGGAACATGCCTTGGCTCAAGCTGAACTTCTTAAGCGCCAAGAAGAACTAGAGAGAAAAGCTGCAGAATTAGATCGTCGAGAACGAGAAATGCAAAACCTCAGTCAACATGGTAGTATACAAAGAAACTGGAAACACAAATGTCTGTCCTAGCTCTAAGCCATTTCATTTGTGGATAAAACCCTGCCCTGTTTTTCCTTTCTAGGAAGGAGATCAGACACAGCAGATTACTTACTTGATACTCAGTAGCTCTCTGATCTTGACTGATTTGTGTAGTCTTTTGATAAATTAGAACACTGTTGCCCTCATCATAGGGAAAATGAATGCAAATCTGATAACTTTGGTTCATTTGGGCTGTCTTTGGGTCTACTGAATGAATCTTTGAGTACATTAGAACATACTCTACATTTGACTCTTACCTGTTTTATTCAGACGAGTTTCAAATTATCTGTCCTTGCCCTTATAAGTACGTCATATTTGTCAAAGAATGTTTGAAAAATATGTTTTTTATAACTCTTGGAAGCCCAGGATATTTGTATGGCGCCAAAGAAAGAAATCAGGGCTGAATTATTTGCTATGAAATCTATTCAGGCCATAACTACCATAGATGATTTCAAAGGAGTGTCTTAGGGAAAGTTAGCAGTCTCTGGGTAAGAAGAAATATGAGAGCTTGGTAAGGATGCCCTGGGTAGTAATGGAATGAAAAGGCTAGGACAACAATAATATACAGAATATTTCTTCCTTGTCTTAGAATGTGTAGTCTAGGCTCTCACAAGGACACATTTATCCTGTCATTTTCTTGCTTGTAGCATCACAGATAGCCTTTATAGAAGGAGAAATTAAAGGTTTATTTTGGATCAGTGTTTCTCAAATACTTGTAACTATAATCTGTCCTATTTTCTTAGCACTGACTAATACAAATTATTTCTATGAGAGATGTTTCAGCAAAGGTAGTAATGAAGAGTGGGAAATTAACAGAGTTAGACTAAAATGTTAGTACGTATTAGTACTTTTCACCTGTTAACTCATGTTTAACTCTCAGTACAATCCTTTGAGTGGTAGTCCAGTTGTTATTCTCATTTTACATATAAAGAAACTAAGGCTCCAAGAAGTTAAGTTGCCTAAAACCACCTAGCCAGTGTGGCTGGACATTTTTGGTCTCAGAGCCTTTGTTCCTTACTGCCCTTCCCTGAGGCTTCTTAAATAGTATGAGATTGGTAGAAACATGTGAAGTATATGAATTTTTTTTTTCAGTGCTTAGGATCAAACCTAGGGCCTCATGTGTGGTGGACAACCACTCAATCACTGAGCTACATCCAAACTTCAAGATTTGAATAATGTAATTAATATAACAGAGGAGACATGTTGGGGAGAATCAGAAATAGGTCATACTTTTATCCAATAGAAATGTTTTTGGTATAAAAAATAAAATTGAATTTTTTAAAAATTGTGAGATATGTTTAAAATTAGAAAGTAACCTTAATAATTTTGACTTTTGTTTTTATGTCCTGACTTCTTGCTTTATTTTTAATTTTTTATTTCCCCTCCATTTCCAAATCTTATTTTCAAGTTTTCTTTCTCATGATTGTTTCATATTTCCACAGTTTTATGGTTTTCATAGGTGTGTCTTTTGGATGATGATATTTTTTCCAGTCTTTGAAATTTCCAAATTTGATTCTTTGATATTGGTTTAATCTTAATGTTCTTCATGGAGTTAACAGTAGAGAACTCTCCACTTGGGTTAGGATTTATAGCAGAATTACACTGAAAACTTATAATACTGAGGAGAAAATTGAAATTTCAAAACTGGGTGGTCTTTCCATGATAACTAGGGTCTTGTTGTTGTTGTTAAGTGCCATCGAGTCAGTATCTGACTCATAGCTACCCTTATAGGGTTTTCAATGGCTGACTGTTTCGGGACTGCCTTGGGAGTGGATTGCCAGGTCCTTCTCCCATTTTTGCAGTGCTGGGAATTGAACTCGAGACCTCAGAGACTGCAGCGCAGTGCTCTACCAACTGAGCTAAATCCGAGCACTTAACTAGGGTCTTAGGACTTTGAAATAAGTCTGTTTATAGGGCAGAGTATCAGGGTATGTTTCCGTGCTTTATTTTTTGTTTCTGGTTTCTTCTGCACATAAATTGTACCTGCTAAACATATTATAATATGACATTAGAAAATCATTTTACCATTTACTGTTTCCCAAAGTGATATTCTGAAGAAATTTTTGAAAATACATAGTTTGGTTTTTAAAAGTGAACTGGAATGTACAGACATAGTGTTACATTTTTAAATAACATCTCATAAAATAATAGGGTTCTTTATTATGAAAGAAAAATAAGAATAGAGCATATTTGTTATAACTTTTGTTTTTAATTTACAGGCAGAAAAAATAATTGGCCACCTCTCCCGAGCAATTTTCCTGTGGGACCTTGTTTCTATCAGGATTTTTCTGTAGACATTCCTGTAGAATTCCAAAAGACAGTAAAGCTTATGTACTACTTATGGATGTGTGAGTATAGAGCAAATTATATGTTTATTTGAGGTCTGTATTTTTGTTATTAAAATCTACCTTTTTTGGAACTGATATATTAAAGATGATATGGTAAACTGCTCTTTTTCTGTAGCTAGATCTTACTCATACTTTTCAAAGTGAAATATCATGTTTAGATACACCAATATTGTACTATATGTGGGAACTGAAGTCTCTGGTTGAGGAAAATCTGTATAATGAGAACTTGCTTTTTTTTCTCTCTTTCTTTTTTTTCTTTTGGAAAGGGCAACTTCTCTGTCACATATGGGTAGGATTTTGTAATGATCCTTTTTCCTCAAAGAATGTTACCTAGGCATGATTTGCTTTGAAAAAATTATGTGCACTATTTTTATGCAAAGGAGGATCATTTAAATTCTGTTAAATGTAAGCATCACAGCTGTTTTTAAAAGACCAATATTATAAACTAATTTTTAAAATAATTTTTGAGCACAGTTTACTTTTCATTTTCAAGTGATTGTGAATACTTTCATTCTTGAAAGTATTTAATATAGGACAATTTACCGAGGATAACATGAAAGCATGTGTTTTAGCCTGTGATGCTCACATGGCTTTGAGTATAATTACAACTCATGGAATACTAGAATAAAATATCAAGCTGTTAACAGTTCAGCTGTATGTACACAGGCTTCCCATTTACTTTCTGTTTGGTTTTTATTCCAAAGAGTAGTCTCAGCCCCATTTGATGTCATTATGTTAGTAGGGGAGGTAGCAGTTGTGGCTTCTCACCTACACAACAGCTGGGGTTATGGATAATTTGCAAGGCACATCCTTACTGAAGAAAATCTGTGTGTTTTTACTTTATGGTTAGTGAGACATATTTTGTCTCCTTGAAGTAGATGAGATAATTTTCCTCAAAATCTTTTGGGTAGCACTCTTCACACAGGTTCTGAAATATGAGAAACAATTACTTATGGATGGATATTCCATTTTAAATTCTTATTTTTGTTTCATTTTGAGATTTTGTGCTTGATATAACTTTTTTGCTGAATCCCAGCATCATTTTAATATTTAAAGATATGATTTCATATCTTTATGAAATCACATGGTTAGCATGTGCATGCTAACCAACTCATATAGTTTATTCAATCAATATATCTATATATTATATATACATATATATTTTTTAATGGACATTATTTAAATGAACATATTAAGTAGACAAACTAAGCCAAGCAGCGTAGTTTGACTTAACAAAAAAATTTTTTTTTGGTGGAGAGAGTTAGGGGTTGGAAGAAAATTATATAAGGAATTTACTGAATAGAAATTGAATGGGGAAAATCGTTAATTTTAACTAAATAGCTATACTACTAAGGTTGATGGCTTTACAATAGATCTGTTTTGTCTCAGGAATATATAACTTTCAGAGTTTTTCCGAAATAATATAGTTATAGTTTTTCCCAATCCTATTCAGTTGTCAAATCTATTAACTGGTACTAAAGAGAGCTCAAGATTTCAGTTAGAATTCTTTTGAAGCAGCATTATTTAGAAGACAGTAAGATTTACTACAGGCTCAGTAATATGCCTAAATTTTAAAGATTTTAGACTTTTAGTAACTACTTTCCTTTTCCTCTTTTATTCTTTTTCTTTTCCTTTTCTTTTCTTTTTTTTTTTTTTTTTTTTTTTTTTTTTTTTTTTTTTTTTTTTTTTTTTTTTTTTTTTTTTTTTTTTTTTTGTGGCACTTGGGGGTTGAACCCAGGGCCTTCTGCATATTTTGCAAGCATTCTACCACTGCACTGCACACCCAGCCCATTTTTTATTTTCTGTCTTGAGACAGGGTCTAAGTTAAACAGTCTGCCTCTGGCCTGAAACTTGTGATACTCTTGCCTATGCCTCCCAAGTTGCTAGGTGTCTGCTACAGGTGTCTGCTACCACACTGAGCCTATTTTAGTAAATTATTTTCAGAAGTGTCAACCTGTTGTTGATTTTGGAGTTGAGTGTTTTTATACTATAATAATAATTATAATGAGAGTTAACATTCATTGAAGATATACTTTGTGCCAGGCACAGTGCTAATCATTTTATATGCCTTATCTTCTTAAGTCCTAACCATACTATGAAGCAGGTACTATATTATTTGGTTTTATAGATAGGGAAGCCAAAACTTAGAAAGATTTAAGTTATTTGTCCAATATTAAACAAATAACCTTGGATTTGGATAGCTTGACTCTAACACCCTGGGCCTAGATTTCCATGTTATATCACCTATAAAGTACTAAAGAAGCAATTTCCATTTTAATGACTACAGTGAAGATATGCTTTTGAGTGTACTTGACCTAAAGCAGATAATTTACCCTATAAATGAACTGAAGCAATTACAGTCACCATTGTGAAATGAATCTCAACCTTTTTGACTGTGCTTTTGAATTTAAAAAAGATAAAAGAAAAACAGGGTATTTACATTAATGACCATGTAATAGGTAAGGTGATGTACTATGTTAGATGTTTATTTTGTAATTCAGAAATTATCAAGAATAACATTATAGTGATCCTTGAAAATTTAGGTCCACTAATACCAGATTTGAGTGTCTAATAAAGCAAATTGAAATTTTCCATGAAAGAATGTTGTTCAACTTGAAAATCATGCAAATAAAATGGCCTGAAGAACTGAAGAGTTCTTCAGTGTTTGCCTACACTTAGAGTCCACCAGCATAGATTCATTGCACCCTTACACTGGATTGAAATTAGCAACATACATCGGCATTTCATATTGCCTTGCCTTTCTGTATGCTTTCTAATCTCTGCATAAGTGGACAGATTATTAATGATGTAGCCCTAGACATTTTAGTCTTTATTGAGGTATAAGTAAATGACTTATTTATCTTGGTTGTTGGTTACTTTGAAAACATCTAGAAAAAAGTTTGACATTGCACAAAATTAAGTTGGTGTTTTATCTATACTTGGAAGAATTTTCGTGGACTTCAAAACATACATATACATATATGTTGTATTTTTTTCTTTAAATGGATTAGGATACAAACTTTTGAAAATTATTCCTGTGAAGATTGAAATTTAAGTTTATTGTTGTTGTTAGGTGTTGCCAAGTTGGTGTCTGACTCATAGTAACCCTATGTACAACAGACGAAGCATGTTGTCAGTGCTTCTCTGCTATTCATTTGTTGTTGTTGTTGTTGTTAGGTACCGTCGAGTTGTGTCTGACTCATAGCGACCCTCATAGGGTTTTCAATGGCAGATTGTTTCAGAATTGCCTTGGGAGTGGATCTCCACGTCCTTCTCCCATTTTTCTGGTGCTGGGAATCTAACTTGGGACCTCAGAAGCTGCAGAGCGGCACTCTACCAACTGAGCTAAATCCCAGCCCTCTGCTATTCATAGGGTTTTCAATGCCTGATTGTTTTTTTGGGAATGGGTTGCCGGGTCCTTCTTCCAAGCCTACAACACCTGGTGTTCCCAGGCAATCTCCCATCCAAGTATTGACCACCTCTGACCCTGCTTAGCTTCTGAGATCTGATGAGGTCAGATACCACAATGGTACAGCTGCAGGCAAAATTTAAGTTAGGATGTTCTTAATATTTAAAAAATTTTAGGCAACTGGATGTTTTTTAATATTACAGAAAAGGGGCTGGTGATGGAGCTCAGTGGTAAAGTGCTGGCCTAGCATGTGCAAGGCCCTAGGTTCAATGCCAGAACTGGGGAAAAAAAAAACAAAAAACAACAAAACCCTATAAAATAATAATTTTCACTTCACTGAATTTTGAATTCTATTTTTAAGCCATAACCACAGCTGTCTTTATTTTGAGGAAAAAGGTTTTGAGTAAATTTATTAGCAAGCTAGCTTTCATGAGAATTAAAAATCCTAATAAGAATAGAATAATTAGTAAATGTTTCTCTCCTGTAATAGAAAGGAATGAGATTTTAAAGCCAGAAGAGTTCTTGCATTTCTGTGGCTAAAAAATGCTCACAGAGATTAAGTGATTGGCTTAATATTATATATTGTAACCTAGGTATCTTCATTCTTCCTGTGCAGCTCTTTCACTTGGGAGTTTATCTAGTGGTTAGATAAAAAGAAATCTAGAGCATTTAGAATATGTGGCTTTGTCCTGTTTCATTAATTATTGATTTTGCTTCATAAAGAGATTTAAAATTTTGTTTTTAATATACATTGTTTTTATTATTTAGATTCAATGTTTTTATTTGTTAATTTTAATTCAAGTCATAGTTTTTTGATATATTTTTATTTTATTGATAATTTACATTTTACAATATTTTAGTTTCCATGAAAATTTATTTCCTATAATAACTTCTGCCTGTGAATAAATTTTTAAAGATTCCTTTTAAAAAGTTGTTGATTATAATTGGTAAATGTGGTTCTTTAGGGTAATAGTGTTGTTAGATATAACTCAGATTCTTGGTTTTTGATCTGTTAGGGAAAGTAATTTTTAACAGCACATTAAGAGTTTGCCAAGATCTATTTGTATTAACCAAAGGAAAGGCTTGCCAGGGCATCTGAAATGTATCATGTTGTATATGTTTTTTTTTGGGGGGGGGTGGAGTGGTGTTAATAACTTTGTCAAACACATATTTTTCTAGGATTTTAAAAAATGGACAGTTCTATGAAGATGAAGTAATAATCTTTATAGATTGACCATATTATCACTGGAAATTGCTGTTCTTTGTATTTTTAGTGTATAATCCCATTCTTTAAAAATACTGTTCTGAATAGGATTTTTTCCTCCTAAAAGAATCAAGTGCTAGTTCTTTTCTTAGTAGGTACCACTTTTCTTCTTGGGCCTTACCTCAATAAACACATGGGCTGTTTCTTTTTCAGGAAAGACCTACGATAGTGTTTTTTTGGTTTAGTTGTGTAGTTGCCTATTAGGAGAGGGCAAACAGATCTTGGCTAATAGTGCATGTATTAGGGGTCACTTTACTGTATATTCTCAGTTTTCAAATCAAATGTGGTAGAAATAGCAGCATTTTGAAAAATACTAAGTAGAAACATGAAGTAGAATATGTTTGTTCTTAGGAAGTATTTTTTTCACCTACAATTTTTGTTGAATAAGTAAATTGAATATAAACATTTCTATTTTGTTTTCTGATTCCACAGTCCATGCTGTGACGCTGTTTCTAAATATCTTCGGATGCTTGGCTTGGTTTTGTGTTGATTCTTCAAGAGCAGTTGATTTTGGATTGAGTATCCTATGGTTCTTGCTTTTTACTCCTTGTTCATTTGTCTGTTGGTACAGACCACTTTACGGAGCTTTCAGGTAAAATGTATATACTTTAAAGTATGCTTTTTAAAATCTGTGAAGTGAATAATTTGTAATATACCTTACAGAGAAAATTGATACACATTTTAATTAGAAAAATTTTATCATAATATAACATTCCTGCTGAAAAGTCTAATGTAGCATGCCTGTGTATTCATTGGATTATAAAATTATAAAATTATATGAATTATAAAATTCATAAAATCCTATTCTTCCACTTGGTAAAAATCCAACATGAAAACTAATGAAAAATAAAAACATTCTTAGATCTTAATATTTATAAATATTCTGTTCCATACAGTATACTTTTTACCTCTCCCTTCCGAATGTCTCCAGAATCATAAGATTACAATTGGTGTTTATAGTCTTAATTTTTCAGTACATCTAGGTAGTGATACATGTAATACATTCATCCAGCAACTTGGTTATTATTCTCTGTGTAAATTCATTTTCAGTTTTTCCAAAAGGGGTGACATTTTAAACACTTTTTAGGCTGCAAAATAAAGTATAATATTTTGCATAGTATATAGTCATCACTGGTTAAGGTTAACATTTCCTAAAATGCATGTTCTGTAGGATATTAATAGGCATTAGGCGAAAAAAGAGCTTATTAGCGTAAAAAGTGTCAGAATGGTTGATAATGTTAAGCAAGTTTCTTCATTTCCTAATTTCTTAGATTCTTTAAGAGCCTAATGTGCTTTGTGAATTGACTGTGAGTCTTTTGTTTTTTTCTGTGGAGTATCGTGTTGGACTGTTGCTTTAAGAAATAAACATTGGAGCAAGGTGTGGTGGTACAAACTTATAATTTCAGCACTGGGGAACTGGAGGCAGGAGGATTATGAGTTCAAAGCCAGCCTGGGCTACATAGTGAGAGCCTGTGTCAAAAAAATAAAAAACAAGAAAAGAGAGGAAAAGCAAAGAAAAAATAATAGAGAAAGAGAAAGAGAGAGAGGAGGGAGGGAGGGATGGAAAGCAAGAAGGAAGGATGAAGGCAGAAAGGCAGGTACATACATAAGTACATACATAGGAGTTGGGCCCGATGGTACATGCAAGTAGTTCTAGATAGTTGGGAGGCTGAGGAAGTAGGATCACTTGAACCCAGAAGTTCTAGACCACCCTGAGATATATAGAGAGACCCTGTCTTAAAAAAGAAAGAAATGCCAGCCGCTGTGGTGGACGCCTGTAATCCCAGCAACTCAGGAGGCAGGGGCAGGAGGATTGCAAGTTCTAGACCAGAGGTTGTTGTTGTTGTTGTTGTTGTTAGGTGCCGTGGAGTCGGTATCTGACTCATAGTGACCCTCATAGGGTTTTCAATGGCTAAGTGCTTCGGGATTGCCTTGGGAGTGGATTGCCAGGCCCTGCTCCCATTTTTGCGGTGCTGGGAATTGAACTCGGGGCCTCAGAGACTGCAGCGCAGCGCTGTACCCACTGAGCTAAATCCCAGCCCTAGACCAGAGGTAGTCTGCATAATTTAGTGAGACCTTGTCTCAAAAACTAAAAAAATGGGCTGAGGGTGCAGCTCAGTGGTCCAGCACTTGCAAGGCATGCAAACACAAGGCCCTGGGTTTAACCCCCAGTATTGAGGAAAAAAAAAAAAAACTGGGAAAGATTGGTTGAGATGTCCATCCTTTATGGACCCACATATTCAGTAGTTTACAACTCATTTGAATTTGAGTAAACTCATTTATAAACAATGAACCTTTTCAACTTACATAAATTAAGGGGTAGCATTCCTAGGATATTTGGGAAAAGGACCTGGCAATCCACTCCCAAGGCAATCCCCGAAACAGTCAGCCATTGAAAACCCTATGAGGGTCACTATGAGTTGGATACCGACTCGAGGGCACCTAACAACAACAACAACAAATTCCTAGGATATAGGCATGTGATACATGAATAATACATTAAGGAAATTAGAGGGCTACACTCAATTGTTCCATTTTTTTTCCTTTTCAACCTAAAGTCTTTTTAATTAACCAGAATGTATAACAGAGAGAGAGAGAGAGAGAGAGAGAGAGAGAGAGAGAGAGCGCGAGCGCACACGCGCGCCAGCAGGAACACCCTAACCTAGATGTGCAAACAAATTGGGAGAATATTAGGGAATTTGGAGGAAAATGCCAGACAACAGAAAAGTAAATTGCTGGTTAGAAATGAAATGTAGGGAAGAAATGATGAAAAGAGGGAAAAAAAGAGAAAGGAACCTTTGATAAATCCCTTGGATATATTAGAATATGGGAAATTGGTTATCAGGGAATTGAGAGAAGATTCCCTGTAGATGTGGAGTGGAGAGGAGTTTTAAGGGCTTATGTACTCCTTGAGTGATTTAGGAAGAAAGTTATTGCTGTCCTTTTCCTTGTTAGATAGGAGTGGCTTGCAAGGCTTTCTTTTTTATTTTTAACATCTAGCCTCTGCCTGCTTATTTCCATCAAGTTACTAAGATATTATCTCTAATAATGCTTGTTGTTGTTAGATGCCATTTAGTCAGATTCAATTCATAGCAACCCTATGTACAACAGAATGAAATACTCCCTGATGCTGTGCCAGGCATACAATCTTTTTTATGTTTAAGCTCATTGTTACAGTCACTATGTTTATCCATCCTTATTTTCATTGACCTGTCACTTTCCCAAACATGATGTTCTTCTCCAGGGATTGGTCCCTCCTGATCACATGTCCAAAATACCTAAGACACAGTCTGGCCATCCTTGCTTCCAAGGAGCACTCTGGTTGCACTTCTTCTAGGACAGATCTCTTGGTTCTTTTGGCAGTCCATGGTACATTCAATATTTGTCTCCAGCAGCATCATTCAAAAGTATCAATTCTCCTGTCTCCCTTTCCACGTCCAGCTTTCACAAGCATATGATGTAACTGAAAATACCATGGCACGAGTAAGGCGCACCTTCCTTTTCAGTGTGACATCTTTACTTTTCAACACTTCAACACTTTTGCAACAGCTTTTCCCAACGATTTCTTGACTGCTGCTTCTGTGGGTGTTGACTGTAGAAACAAGTAAAGCAAAATCTTAGACAACCTCAATCTTTTCTCCATTTATCATGAAGTTACTTACCCAATTGTAGGTAGGATATCTTTATGATACTTTAATTACTGTTTGTTTATTTATTTATTTTTGTGGTTCTGTGGATCAAACCCAGGGCCCCACATATGCTAGACAGGCACACTATCACCGAGCTTCATCCTCAGTCCAGGTTGTTGTTAGGTGCTGTCAAGTCGGTATCTGACTCATAGCGACCTCGTAGGGTTTTCAATGGCTGTGTGCTTCGGGATTGCCTTGGGAGTGGATTGCCAGGCCCTTCTCCCATTTTTGCGGTGCTGGGAATTGAACTCGGGGCCTCAGAGACTGCAGCACATCGCTCTACCAACTGAGCTAAATCCCAGCCCCCTCAGCCCAGAGACTTTTTAAAAAAGTGATCAGAGACTAGGGACTTTGGATTTTAAATGTATAATTTACGTAGCAAAATAAGCTACTAAAAGACAGTTGTCTGCCTCTTATTACCTGAAGTCAGTTATTGCCTTTTTTCTTTCCATTGCCAGTTGAGATAAAAATGCTTTTTAAAAAGTTTATTTTCTGACATTATCAACCCTTAGGCTACATTGTTAGTTGCAGTTCAGCCTTTTAAAATATATCACAGATATATTATCTGGGTTTCATTGTGCAGAGCAGAACTGAACATAATTTTTTATGGAGGAAGTTGAATTAAAGTACTTTTTTTCATTAATGTGCCCTATCATTGTGTAACTTTGGCCTTCCCTTTTAATGATATACTCATGGAACTTTGTCCTCCCTAAGATAATCTTACTGCATAAATCTGAATGAGAATTATATCAAGAAGTTTCAAGTGTATGTGCTTTTAAAAGCTAAGTTGATTAGATATCAGAATTAAATATGGTGTTATCATTTTGTCGCATATATTTTAAAAGATTGTAACTTTGGTTCTTAATTGTATGCTTCCAGAAATCACTAAGCATTATCAATAATATATAAATAACACTTAGTGATTCAACATAATAGACAATTTGACATAATAGGTAATTATTAATGAGACAGCATTGTTGTTAAAAAAGCATAACTATTAGAAACAGACTAAGAAAGCTGTGTGGTTGTGATCAAATGTGGTGAAACCTGTCAGAACCTCAGTTTGTAAACTGGGGATGATATTTTCAAGAGCTTTTAAGAGGATTAGAGGTAATGAATGCAAGACTTGTCATTCTAGATGATCAACAAATGAAAGCTGGAATTAAGTTTTTTTATTGTTTTCTCTGTTTTATTATTTACTTTTAATGAATGAACTTTGATTTGCTGTATATTGTGTTCCTTTTTGTTCATTGTCCACTCTAGTCTGAGATAAGAGGAAATCATAATTTAGACTGAGATGTTTATTGTATTGCTAGATAAAAATGAATTTAAAAAAACTTAGTCTGAAAATCTAGTCTGTAATTGGAGTTTGTATCTCATGTAATTACTGATACATATGGATTTCAACTTACTTATTTATATCTACTTTTACTATATAACAGTTACATTTTGTTTTAGTTTTCTTATTTTTAGGTTATCAAATTATCGATTTTCATATGTTCTTTTTTTATTTGTTTTGGTACAGATCTGCTGACAGTGAATTTCTTCAGTTTTTGTATGGCTGGAAACATTGTCATTTCATGCTCATTTTTGAAGCTTTTTTCAATGTTGCAAGTTAATTTCTTAAAGCCCCCCC
>VMDO01002957.1:77500-154298 GCA_007922755.1 Pedetes capensis | reverse complement strand
GGAAGCTAAGCAGGGTCCGGCCTGGTTAGTACCTGGATGGGAGACCGCCTGGGAACACCAGAAGCTGTAGGCTTGGGAGAAGGACCTGGCAACCCCCTCCCAAAAATCAATCTGCCATTGAAAACCCAATGAACAGCAGAGAAGCACTGACAATAGTGTTTCCCCTGTTGTACAGAGGGTCGCTATGAGTCGGATACCGACTCGACGGTACCTAACAACAACAACAACAATGTCTACCTTAAATTAAAAATAATCTGCTTAGAATTATTCCTTGCATCATTATTGGTGACAGGGTAAAGATTGAAAATCCTAGTTTCTAACAAAGAACAGTCTGTCAGTACAGGAGAGTATCACTAGTTATAGAAACCACAGTTATGGTAACTCTAGGAAATAATTACACTATGTTGTTGGTGGTGGTGGTGATAAGTGCCCTCAAATCAGGTCCAACTCATAGTGACCCTATGTACAACAGAATGAAACACTCCCCGATTCTGTGCCAGTCACAGGATCTTTTTTATGTTTAAGCCCATTGCTGCGGCAACTGTGTCAATCCATCTAGTTGAGGGTCTTCCTTTTTTTCATTGATCCACTGCTTTTTCAAATATGATGTTCTTCTCCTGGGATTGGTCCTTCCTGAAAACATCCAAAATAAAAGAGACACAGTCTAGCCATCCTTGCTTCCAATGAGCACACTGGTTGCACTTCTAAGACAGATCTGCTGGTTTGATGGCAGTCTGGCTGCGGTGGCACACGTGGTAAACTTGCTGAAGAGGATGAGACAGGAGGATCAAGAGTAATTACACTATTTGTTATTGTTCTTAGGTGCTGTTGAATTGAGTCTGACTCAGTGACCCCTATGTACAGCAGCCCGAAACACTCCCCAATTCTGCTCCAGGCACACATCTTATTTATGATTCAGCCCATTGTTGCAGACACTGTGTCAATTCATCTAGTGGAGGGTTTTCCTTTTCTTTGTTGCCCTGCCAGTCTCCTAAACATGGTGTCCTTCTCCAGGGATTGGTCCCTCCTGACTACATATGCAAAATACATAAGACACAGTCTATCCATCCTTGCTTCCAAGGAGCACGCTGTTTGCACTTCTTCTAGGAAAAATATGTTGGTTCTTTTGGCAGTCTATAGTATATTCAATATTCATCTCCAGCACAATAATTCAAAAGCATCACTTCTTCTGTCTTCCTTGATCAGTGTCCAGCTTTCCCACCCATATGACGTGGCTGAAAAAGCCATGGCATGAGTCAGGAGCACCTTCATCTTCCAATGTGATATCTTTACTTTTCAATATTTTAAAAAAGTCTTTTGCAGCAGCTTTTCCCAATCCAATGCGTCTTTTGATTTCGTGACTGCTGCTTCCATGATGTTGATTATAGAAACAAGTAAAGCAAAATCTTGGACAACTTCAACCTTTTCCCTATTTATTATGAAGTTGCATACTGACCCAGTCATAAGAATTTTTTTTGAGGCGCAATCCATATGGAAGGCTGTGTTCTTTGATCTTCAACAGTAAATGTTTCAAATTCTCTTCACTTTCAGCAAGCAGAGTCATGTCATCTGCATAACACAGATTGTTAATGAGTCTTCCTATAATCATGATGACACATTCTTCATAAAGTCCAGCTTCTCAGACTATTAGCTCAGCATAGAGATTGAAGAGGTACAGTGAAAGCAGACAGCCTTGGCACACCACACCTTTCTCAACTTTAAACCAGGCAGAGTTTCCTTGTTCTGTTCAAAGGACTGCCTTCTGGTCCATGTACAGATTCCTCATGAATATAGTTAAGTGCTCGGGAATTCTTTGCAATGTTATCCATAGTTTATTATGATCCACACAATGAAATGCCTTTGCATTGTCAATAAAACATAGACATCTTTCTGGTATTCTCTGCTTTTGGCTAAAATCCACCTGACATCAGCCTTGATGTCCCTGGTTCTACTCCCTCTTGTCAGTCTAGTTTGATTTTCCAGCAATTTTCTGTTTATCTACTGCTGCAGTTGCTTTTGAATGATCTTTAGCAAAATTTTACTTCGGTGTGATATTAATGTTATCATTTGGTAATTTCCAAATTTCGTTGGATCCCCTTTCTTGGGAATAGGCCCAAATATGGATCTCTTCAAGTCATTTTACCAGGTAGCTCTTTTCCAACACTCTTGGCATAAACAAGTGAGCACCTCCGGTGTTGCATTTGTTTGTTGAAACATTTCTATTGGTATTACATCAATTCCTGGAGTCTTGTGTTTTGCCAGTTCCTTCAAGGCAACTTCCACTTCATTTTTCAGCAATATTGGTTCCTGATCATATGTATTCTCCTGAAATGGTTAATCAACCACCAGTTCTTTTTGGTACAATGACTCGGTGTATTCCTTTTATCTTCTTTTGATGTTTCCTGGGTCATTTAATATTTTCTGTATAGAATCCTTCACTATTGCCACTGGAGACTTGAATTTTTTCTTCAGTTCCTTAAACTTGAGAAAACCAGATTGTGTTCTTCCATTTTAGTTTTCTATCTCCAGCTCTTTGCACATGTCATTATAATATTTGATTCTGTCTTGTCAAGCTGCCCTTTGAAATCTCCTGTTTAGTTCCTTAATTTCATTATATCTTCCTTTTACTTTAGCTACTCCACTTTCAAGGGCAAGTTTCAGAGTCTCTTTGACCTGCAATTTGGTCTTTTCTTTTTTTCCTAGCTTTTTAATCACCTTTTGCTTTCCTCATGAATTATGTCTTTGATATCATGCCCCAACTCGTATGGTCTTTGATCATTAGTGTCTAACACATCAAAACTGTTCTTGATGTGGTCTCTGAACTCTGGTGTTATAATACTCAAGGTTATAGTTTGGCTCTTGTAGACTTCTAATTTTCTTCAGTTTCAGTTTGAACCTGCACGTGAGCAGTTGATGGTCTGATCCACAACCAACACCTGGTCTTGTTCTGACTTTTGATATTGAGATTTTCCAATGTTTCTTTCCACAAATGTAGTCAATTTGATCCCTGTGTGTTCCATCTGGCAAATTCCATTAGTCTAATCACTGTATATGTTGGTGAAAAATTTTATTTGCCATTAAAAGGTCTTACAAAATTCTATCATGCGATCTCCAACATTGTTTCAGTCACCAAGGCCATATTTTCCTTCTTCTTTGTTTTCAACTTTTGCATTCCAGCCACCAGTAATTATCAGTGCATCCTGATGGTGTATTTGATGTATTTCAGATTGCAGAAGCTGAGAAAAATCTTCCCTATCTTCATTTGTAGCCTCGGTGGTAGGTGCGTAAATTTGAATAATAGTCATATTTACTGGCCTTCCTTGTAGGTATATGGATATTATTCTATCACTGACAGCATTGTACTTCAGAACAGATCTTGAGATGTCTTTTTTGACGATGAATGCAACCCCATTTCTCATTAGCCTGTCATTCCCAGCATAGTAGACCATATGATTATCTGATTCAAAATGGCCCATGCCAGTCCATTTTAGCTCACTGATGCCTAGAATGTCAATGTTTATATGCTCCATTTCCCTTTTGATAATGTAATTTTCCTAGGTTCGTACTATGTACATTCCACATTGCAATTATTAATAGATGTTTACAGTTGTTTCTCCTCATTTTGATTCTTGCCACATGAGCAAATGGACTTCCCTAAGGCTTTACTCTATTCTCATCATTAAGGTAGACTCTACTTTGAGGAGACAACTTTTCCCTAGTCATCTTTTGAGTGCTTTCCAACCTGGGGGGTTCATTTTCCTTCACTATATCTAACACTGTTTCTCTGCTATTCATAGAGCTTTCAATTATTTCAAGAGTATGCTGCCAGGTCCTTCTCCCTAGTCTGTCTTAGTCTGGAAGCTCAACTGAAACCTGTCCACCACAGGTGAACCTGATATCTACAATACCAGTAGCATAGATTTCAGCATCACAGAAACACACAAGCCACCACGGTATGGCAAACTGCCAGACCTGTGGACAAAATACACTGTAATGGGTTAAAATTCATAGACTGCAGTTTAGGTTTCTTCTGATTGGAAAAGAAAAGATTGGAATTTAAATGGAAATGTGAAGTGAAATGTTTTCATTTGGCAGGTAAGGGGAGCTTTTCTGCTCTTTGTAGGCTCTTCTGATGTTCTGATTGTGCATTTTTATTGATAAGGCAAGGCAAGCAGTAGGGTGGTCAGACACCCAGAACCCCGTGGAGGAGGAGGGTCAGGAACAACAAGCACAGCCAGCACTCCTGACAGGGGACACAGCAGAGCCCAGGACACTGGCCACCATACAGAGCCCAGTCCTGGCCACTGGCCAGGACAATACCATCCTAGGAGAGAGGTATTTTCTCTTTACTCGCAGGGAGCTTCCACTCCAGATGTCGTGGGCGTGAGCTGCCTGTTCATCCTCATCGCAAGACAGAGCAGACTGGCTGGTTGCAAGAATATGTGGCAACCATGAGGAAAGTGAGACTTGCATAGCCTAGGCTGTGGGTCCAATTGTGTCCCCTCAGAGGACATGTTAAAGTCCTCCACCCTACGGCCTGTGAACATTGCCTTATTTGGAAATAGGGTCTTTGAGATGTGACTGGGTTAAGATAAGGTCATGGGTGTGACCTTAGTCCAGCAGGACTGATGTTCTAAGAAGATGAGGGAAAGAGACAGGCTGACAGGAGGCCCATGGATGATGAGAAGACGATGCAGGCAGAGACCAGAGCCAGCCACCCGCCAGCCAGGGAACAGCAAAGATGGCCGCCAGGCTGCAGCATTCTCGCCGCAGGTTTCAGAGGCACTGGACCTGGCTGCCATCTTGATTTCACACTGTGAGAACAAATGTCTGTGATTCTAAGACTCTAGTGGAGTGGGTGGTACTTTGTTACAGTACAGGAAAGTAGCCACAGGAAAGTAATACATGCCTTGAGGCTCAGAGTCTTTGTTTGAAAAATATATTGATATTTTGCTTTGTAATGAGAGTCTTTGAGCCTTTAGTCCTGGAAGTGAGCTGCTTTGGCCTGGAGATGGAATCTGCTTGCAAGATCCTGAGTCACTCAGCAGGGGCAGCAGAAGACTCCTTCCCAGGGGCCAGGACCTGACACAAAGGCAGGTCTTAGGCCCAGCCCTGCACACCCCTGTGAGTAGCTCTCTCCCTCACTGCACAGAGAGGGAGCCACCTGCCCAGCAAGAGTGCAGGACAGGTGGGATGTTTCACGGGGTGGGTTGAAACTCTTCAAACTTCTGTTTGCACACTTCAAATTTCCTTCATTAGTTTAAAATAAACTTTTGAATTTAGAACAGCTTTAGATTCCCAGTAAAACTAAGTAGGTACTGCAGAGGACCCATACCTCCCACCCTCCTCCCCAGCACCATTTTGCATAGTACGGCACAGGCCTTGTAATCATGTACCAGGGTTGCTGCACCATTACTAACTGAGGTGCAGAGTCCATCCAGTTTTCCTTAGGCTTCCCAGTGTTCCCTTTCTGACCTAGAGTCCCACCCGGGATCCCCCTTGCATTGAACCGTTGTATCTCCTTAGGACCCTCTTGGTTGCAGCAGTGTCTCAGGCTCCCTTCAGATTTAACGACCTTTACAGTTTAGAGGAGCGCGGGCCAGGTGTTTGGTAGAGTGTCCCTCCGTGGGGATGTGTCTGATGTTTTCCTCACAGATAGTCCAGAGTTCCATGTTTTTAGGAGGAAAAGCACAGAGGCAAGCGGCCATGGTCCTCATTTCACATCAAGCCTATAAGGATGCACACAACCCATGGCTGCAGATGTTAACCTTGACCTGGCTGAGGCAGCAGTGCCAGATAGCTCACACTGTGGTCTTTGGAAGTCACTGCATGCAGTTAAGGAGTGGGAGTAATGCTCCACCTCTGTGACAGTGGAATAGCTATGTAAGTCATTTGGAGTTGCTTTGCATTACAGATTTTCTTTTTTTATATGCCATCCTGTCACTTATTGATATTGGTATGGGCTCAGGGATATTTATTTTATGTTCTGATTATAATCTAATAATACTTAATTTTTTTTTTTTTTTTTTTTGCTGTTTTGGTTATTTGGGCCTAGGTGCTATTGACATAAATGGGTTGCTTTTTCATTGATTTCAATTTGAATTTTTATGTTTTGTAATGGATAATATATAATAATTATTATGTTGTTGTTGTTAGGTGCCATTGAGTCAAGTATGACTCATAGAGACCTTAAAACCAAACAACACTCCCCAACACTGTGCCATGCCCAGCACTATGTCAGTGCTTCTCTGCTATTCATAGGATTTTCAATGACTGATTGTTTGGGGATTGTTTTTGGAAATGGGTTGCTAGGTCCTTCTCCCATTTTTTGCGGTGCTTCCCATGGAAGCCAGGGCCTAAGAGAACACAGAGCAGGCACTCTACCAACAGAGCTAATCCCCGGCCTAAATGATAATTGTGTGTGTGTGTGTGTGTGTGTGTGTGTGTGTGTGTGTATACTGCACTGTATACCCTGCAACTGTAGCCCTGTGGCATCCAATCCCATCAGATCTCGGAAGCTAAGCAGAGTCGGGCCTAGTTAGTACCTGGATGGGAGACCGCCTGGGAACACCAGAAACTGTAGGCTTGGGAGAAGGACCTGGCAACGCCCTCCCAAAAATTAATCCACCATCGAAAACCCTATGAACAGCAGAGAAGCACTGACAATAGTGTTTTATCTGTTGTATGTAGTGTTACTATGAGTTGGATACCGACTTCAAGGCACCTAACAACAACAACTGTATACATATATACATATATATATAAATATATAGTATATATACATATACACACATACATATGGGCTTGGATTTAGCTCAGTTGGTAGAGCGTTGCTCTGCAGTCTCTGAGGTCCCGAGTTCGATTCCCAGCACTGCAAAATGGGAGAACGACGTGGCAACCCACTCCCAAGGCAATCCCAAAACAGTCAACCATTGAAAACCCCGTGAGGGTCGCTATGAGTTGGACTCCACTCGAGGGCACCTAACAAGAACAACTACTATATATAGTCCATTTGTACCTAAAGGTGTATGTATATGTGTGCCTACATAAATGGGTCCATACACAGAGCAGTCTTACTAATACTATTGAACCATAAAAGGGTTGGCGAAGACTAGCCGAGGGGTTGTCCCACGGAGCTATCATCTTACAGCATCAAGCTTAGGAAGTCCTTTCCCTTCTCTTTTGAACCACACTTGGTCTGATTTCCTACAGACCTTCTCTGGAGTCCCTAGGAAATACTGAGCCCTCGCACACGCTGGCTGGGCACCCTGTACATGGCACCCCAAGAACGAAGTGGCAGGCATAGCCATTATATTCTCCAATTAATGTCTTTTAAAACTAGAGAAAGTGAGAGCTTGGGCACGGGAAGCGGGGCAGGTGCAAAGAGAAGGAAGCTGGCGCCACAGGATGAGCGCTGCCTCTGGATTCAGCTGCCGCTCCCTGCTGCCTGCAGCCCCTGCACCTCCGAGAGCCTGGAAGGTGCAGTCCTGGCTCCTGCCCCAGCGAAGCATCACGCTGAGGTGGCCCTCTGTCCTGAGGATGCACAATGTTTAAACTCTTGAGTTTCAGGCTCCTCGGTTGCAAAATTGAAGAGCAGCCCTGCTGCGCCAGGTGCACGGTTGGGCACGTTCTCCATCAGGTACAGAGTGCTGCCGCCTGCAAGTGGACTGCCACCACTGTGGAGTGGAGACGAGGACGATGTCCCCCTGTGTATGCACAGACACTTTGAAGGCACAAGGAAGGTTTGTTGGGACTTTGCCTCCCAGGGACTCCCGGGGTGCTAGAGAGGGAGGTCTCACTCTTACTGATACCTGTGCACAATATTTGAAAGTTTTTGCCATACATCATCTGTTTATCTTTCTGCTACTAAGAAGAGAGGACAAAGGGTAAGGAGACTGCAATTCACTTGAAAGCACTGACTGGACTCCAGGTAGATGAGGAGCAGTATGTTGAGACAAACTGTGACAAGCCAGCCAGGCAGCCTTGTTGTTGTTGTTGTTGTTAGGTGCCGTCGAGTCGTGTACAACTCATAGCGACCCTCATAGGGTTTCCAATGGCTGACTGTTTCGAGATTGCCTTGGGAGTGGGTTGCCACATCCTTCTCCCATTTTTGCAGTGCTGGGAATCAAACTCGGGACCTTAGAGACTGCAGAGCAGAGCTCTATCAACTGAGCTAAATCCCAGCCCTGGCAGCCTTGACCTCCAGAAAACTCAGTTGGGGGATGCTGAGGCTCCTGGAAATAAGAATCCAGGTCTGCCCCGCCTGTCCTGCTGATGAAGAGAACAGGGGTGCTCCTCCAGCATCCATCCATCTCCTCGTCTTTTTCCTGTTCCTCAGGCAGGTAGAACTGAGTCAATCACGTCTCTTCACTCACATACAACGTCACCATTGTCCATACCAGACCCCAGCCTCATTTCATTTCAGCTAAACACGTTTCTCTTCTCCTCCCACTTCTGCTTCTGCTCTGCCCCTCCTCCCAGAGGTGCCCAATTCACAGGTCCACGTCCTCGAGTGCGGTGTTATTGCAACATCACTTGCATAGACGGTATGGTGTTACAGACTGCACTCCGTTTCTTACCAACCTCACTGAGTGGTTCTTTTTAAAGGTTTATCCACTTTGCTTTTTGTGAGTGCCCAGTCTTCCCACGGCAGTGCAGACCACCAATGAGTGTCGGCCACACTGCATTACACAGAGCCCTACCCTTGCCTAACCTGCCCCCTTGCTGTAGCGAGGACTATGTTGCTTTCACGCACTGGGGCCCTATGGAGCCATAGGACACACATACAGTTCCTGTAAGTCCTACCAGATATCCTCCTGAACATTTGCAGCAGCTTAAACTGTGGCCCAGCACACGTGAGTGCTCAGGGAGTCCACTTTATGAACAACATACAATGTTGGTCGGAGAACGTGACTTAGGTTTTCACACACAATCTAAGCCAGCAGACGTGGCCACATAATTTGTCATCTTTGGGAACTAACAAAGACCTCCAACGAGGGCTTCCCCTCACCCAGGGACAAGATCTCCACCATCTTGGGCTGGGACCTGAGCCCAGCTTCTCTGGAGCCCCTGGGAGGTTGGCAGGAGTGATACTGGGAGGTGGCAAGAGGTGTTCTGGGCGACTCCTGGGCTCTGTGCTGGACAGGTTCAGTCTCTGAGTGTTTGTCGCCTGGTGGCAAAGCATTTGGCTGCTTTTCGTACTGTGGTTTCAACAACATTCCATCTGAATCTGCCACTGTTTATATGAACGTTAGCAATGGCAAAGGGCGGTAGAGGGAAAAATAGCAGTAAGCGCTGGCAGCAATACAGAGGTGGTAGAGGAAAACCAGGCATCTGCAACAGCCCTGGGAATGAACTCCCTATCATTACTTTGCCTGCAGCTGTAGCCCTGTGGCATCCGATCCCATCAGATCTCATAAGCTAAGCAGGGTTGGGCCTGGTCAGTACTTGGATGGGAGATAGCCTGGGAACACCAGGTGCTGCAGGCTTGGGAGACGGACCCGGCAACCCACTCCTAAAAATCAATCCGCCATTGAAAACCCTATGAACAGCAGAGAAGCACTGACAATAGTGTTTCGTCTGTCATATGTAGGGTCGCTATGAGTCGGATACCAACTCCAAGGCACCTAACAACAATAACAATTCATTACTTGAAGCTGCAACCCCAGGTCTTTACCATAGGAATGATGTGCTGCCCCACCCAGCGCCCATCCCTCCCCTGCTTGTCTATGCCGCACAGGCTCTCAGGTCTTTTTCTTCTGTGGAATGGATTCGGCCCGACTTCAAGGCCCTCCAACAGTCTTCTACCCGAATCACTGCCCGGTCCAGCCTCTGTGTGGCTCTGACGGAGACCTTGCTCCATTCTACCTGGGTTTAGGTGGGGGCGACTCCTGGAGCCCTGACCCAGGTTCAGTTCTGATTTGACGGCGCCCCCCACTGCTTTTCTCTGGGGTTCCTGGGAAGCCATTTGCCAGGAAGGAAATAGAGGCAAGGGCGCAGGTGCCCAGGTCTCATCCCAAGGACAAGGAAGTGCTAGCAGCAAGCCTCGTGTGGTGGGCGTCTGGCTCCTCTCCTCCTTGGTCTCCCTGCCCCATCCAGCAGTCTGTCCAGGGGCCACACAAGCTCAGCCAACTGCCTGGCCCTTCCAGGCTCCCCCCTTCCCAGGACAGAGGAGGCCTAGGTTTTCCATGGAGTGGAACAGAGCAGGACCAGGGATGATATAATCAAGGCACAGACCCACAGCAGTGGACACTGGGGCAGTGAAGGGGTCAGTGGGTGACTACCATTGTGACCCCTCTCAGCCCACAGGGAGCTTCTGTCCAGGCCTTTCAGCAGGTCCTTGAGGGCACACGCTAGTCAGTGTCCCTCAGTGTGGGCTCCTGGGGAGCAAGGGCATGGGACCCAAGTTGTGACCAGGTCCCACCCAGGAATCTCAGTGCCCTCACTAAAGGCTTGGTCACCGCCTTCATTACACAGCCCATAGGTTCCTATGCCACTTGCGAAGACCCTAAGGGGCCTCTTCAGCACCCATGCAAACATCAGCAAGCTGCCTGTTTTACCTTCCTGTTTTCCTCCCAAGCTGGAGACCCTATAACCAACACTCGAAAGGCACTGGAGAAGCCAGGCCCCGCTCGACACAGGGAACGCAAGTCCCGTAATTAAAATATCTGATCCAGATGAGGCGTTTGGAAATATTCATTAAACCAATTCTTGTTTAACCTACACGGACCAATTGAAGGCAGCCCACACTGCCCGGTCACAGCTTGTCAGGAGAAGTAAATTGAACTCCTGATGGGGCAGAGCGACAGGTCAGCAGGCAGACGGCTCTGCCTTCACCCACTTCCTGCGAGGCGCTCGACGCGAGAGGGCAGCCGTCAATCCGGCTCCGCCGCGATCATTACAGGTCTGCAGTGAAGCAGAAAAACGCTGTAATAAACAGGTCCCTCTGCCTCCGCGCGCTCCATTCATCCTTCCCTACAAGTGCTCGGCCCTTCTGGCCTTGCTGAGAGTTAAATCCCCGTCCAGCTGTTTGACCCTATTACGGGAACATGATCGGCGCCCCTGTCATTTGAAATGCCTGCAACAGTCGGATGCACCGAATCTATCTTCCCGACAGGTAAACCTATGGATAATTTATTTTTATGTGCCTTCAAAGGATGTCGACAACAGTCAGGAATGTCCGTGTTCAGGGGAGCGGGTCAGGCAGTGCCGGTGGTCACTATTAATGGGCGCATGGGGCCGAGGCTGGAGGGGCACCAGCTTTGCCAGCAAGTGCAACCCAAGCCCCGCGCCACAGAGAAAGGTCCAGTTCCATCCAGAATTCTGACTCGGAACCAGAAAAGACTTCCCAATTCCACCCAGTCAAAGCCACCCGCTGGAAGCATCCAACAGGACTGGGACAATGTGACCTGGGGCAGGGATGGCGCAAAGCCTCACCAGGCAGAGCCAGCCGAGGCCGGCTCACACAGCTGCCTCCAGCTAGCTTGGGGTGCACTCCATTAAAACCTTCATGGGGGTTGACCTCTCCTTCCTAGCCGCTCGCCCCTGGACCATCTGGGGACCCCTGTAAGGAATTTTCCAAAAGCATTCAGAAGGGTTAAAATCTGGTGACACAGAGTCAAACTTCTTTCCCGCACACAGAACAAAAATGTAGCCGCACATGTAAAAATCACATCTTTTGCAAGTAGGTTCAACACAACCTTTGCCACCCCTGGGCCGGGTGTGGAGAAAGAGTGACTTCTAAGTTGCCCTCCGGATTGCCGTGTGAGCGTGCGCCTTCACAATGGGTGCCATTTAAGCCCACAGAATCCAATCAATGTGTCAGTTAAATTGCTGCTCATCTGTCCAGATTAAGCGTCTGACTATTACCTCAGATTTAGTAGAAGTCTTCGATACTGGCACATTTCACCGGAGCCATTAGTAACACCTGGGATCATTCACATTAGTTTAAGATCTGGCACCATAAATTCCCAGCCATTAATGATTATTCTGACTCCTCAGGATAAATGGCTTAACGTTTTTGATAATGAAAATATACATTCTGCAGTAGTTCCTTCTTAAGCCCACATTACCTTTGTAATGTACTTCATGGCTGATTGTAACGGACGGCGCCATAACTCTCGCTCGGATTTTTTTAGTGTGTTGTAAAGTATGGAAGGGATATTGTGCTATTAATTTCTTTAAAAAATTAATGAGATATTTGTTTAGCTGTTTACATTGGGAAACGTAATGAAATATCTTAATTGGCCTGATGGCCACGGCGGGTGGGGTTAAAGCATTTCAGTCCGAATTATTTTCCCTTATGAGCACCACCGCACAAGGGGTACTTTACACAAAGACGAGGAAGGGAATAAACTTCTAGTGGATATTATCAAAAATAACAGAAAAATATCATTGTGAGAGCCGAGAGTGTCAGCTTAGTTATAGCTGAGAGAGATTATTTAAATATCTCAAATAAATCTTTTCATTTCCAGCACATTCATCTCTTTTAAGTGCTCATTAAGGTGGGGTGTGACAGTCTTGGAAAATGAAACACTAATTCTTTTTCTCTGAAGCCGGGAGTGTACCGCTCCCAAGGGCAGCTGTAGTTTAGGGGGGTTACAGAGCTGGGGCAGACGGGGCTCATCTTCTGCATTTCACTCCAAAAAGTGATGGAGGGGTGTTCGTTTGATGCCACTGCTCTCGTTGCTGATACCGGGTGATCTATCAGATCTGAAGAGAGCGGCCGTCAGTCTGTGGTGTTTGATAAACGGTCCTTGGAACGGGGCTGCACCGACCTTACCTCGCTGCAGCTCAGCATAATTTGCAGGCGCTTGTCTTTGGTTGATTTAGACGAAGTTTTCCAAAGACAGAAACTGAAGGGTGATAGGATAGCTCCACGCTTCTCCAACAGCAGGATCTTTTTCAGGCGTTAAAGAAATTGTGTCCTAAAATGTTCTCTAGCAGTAGTCTGCCACTAAACGCTAATAAATACGTGCATTTGAGTCATACTGTTAAGGGCATCCCTATTTCCAAGAGGCAGTCCGGATTCCCTTAAACAATAAAGGTTCATAAAACAGTGTCCGTGAACTCTTTAATGAACTCAGAAATGGTTATTGGTTCATGTTAAGCCTAATTTGCTTAGATTCAACTTGAAATTTTGCATGCAGTATCAATGGAGCTTTTCCCAAGGAAGACCTTGTCCCTGGGCCACAGCACTGGCCTGGTGGCTTCTCGGAAGCCCTCCTCCCTCTTGGCCCAGCCTGTGTAGTCTTTCCCCAAGCCAAGTTCCCCAGAGCCCTGAGACACTCTGTGGAGGGTCAAAGGGAAGCCCTAGACCGATTCTGTGTCCCTGCAGAACTCAAGCCACCCATTACCTGTGTTCAACAAGGAAGGAAGAAATGAGGACAAAATCTCAGCCACCAAGTTTACCCGGGGGCTGGGATTTAGCTCAGTTGGTAGAGCGCTGCAGTCTCTGAGGTCCCGAGTTCAATTCCCAGCACCACAAAAATGGGAGCAGGACCTGGCAATCCACTCCCAAGGCAATCCCGTAACAGTCAGGCATTGAAAACCCTATGAGGGTCTCTATGAGTTGGATACCGACTCCACGGCACCTAACAACAACACAACAAGTTTACCCGGAGTGAGAGAAGGACCAAATTTAATGGCCAGCAGAGGGAATCAAAAGGACAAAAGGGAAAGAGAAAAGCAAAAGGGAGGAAAGACAGGAGTGTTTTGAACAGCATATAAAACAATAAAAAGATCTTCAGAGCAGGGGAAGAATAAAGGCACTGGGAAATGAGGAGCAAGAAAGGTTTAATCCAAGAATCTAAAAACCACTAAAGCGTCACATATCTGGTAATTCAGGTGAGGACTGAAATTTCAGACTCTGGTGGGATCTGCACAAATAAGGTCTTATGGAAACATTAAACCCAGAGCGCGCCAGGGCCACCGGTGAGCTCGCAATAAATAATAATGGGTAATGATGACGATACTCAAATTTAATTCCGTGTTCCGCGGGAAGCTCCCCAGGGCATTGTGGGGACTCCTCCGAGTCTCCGCTCGACCTCTTTCTCTCTGATGGGAAATGGCCACGGTTCCTCCTTCAAGCCACACCGGGCTGCTGGGCGGCCACCAGAAGATGATGCCCGGGCCCATGCCGGGCAGAGCAGCTCCTGCCCTGTGCACTGTCCTCTGGTGCAGGCACAGAAGGACAGGAGGGTCACCCCGAGACTGCTCCAAGGCCTCAAGGGGGGAGGAGGCTGAGCAAGAGACAATGCAGCAGGGCCAGCTGGGAGCTGCCCCCAAGCAGGGCAAGAATTCCAGGGCTGGCAGAGCCAAGGCTGCTCCGAGGTTTGGGGAAAGGGCCCCCAGCTGTAGGCTCTAGCCCGGGCCATCTTGAAGGTGGAAAGTTCTAGATCTTCTGTCACTCCCCAGGCCTCCAGAGGACCAGAGCCAGGCCAGCAGGGACCTTTCCAGGGTAAGCTGGGGGGCTGGGAAGACAAAAGGTGGCCCCAGGGAGGAACCAGGTTTGCACTTGGCTTGGAGGTTAGCATGGAGACAATGGGGCGACTTCAAAGGCCAGTGAAGGAAGAGGTGAGGGTCAGGGAAGTGGGGGGACTGTGAGCTGCACATGGGGAAAACAAGGCATCAAGGAACCGGGAAATGAGGGGGTGGGCCACACGTTCAAAAGCTGGGCTTAGTGCTACCCCTATTCTGAGAACAAGTGAAGAAGCAAATTCTGCAGCCGCCCCTGTGGTATTTTTAAACAGCAGCGACGTGACTAATCATAAAAGCAAGGGTCTTAGTACAGAGCAGCTGGGAACATTCCAAAACCTACATTTTCTCTGCTCCTAACCTAAGCATTTTGGTGTTTTGTATATGTTGTTGTTGTTAGGTGATGTCGAGTTGGTATCCGACTCATAGGGACCCTCATAGGGTTTTCAATGGCTGTTTCGGGGTTGCCTTGGGAGTGGATTACCAGGTCCTTCTCCCATTTTTGCAGTGCTGGGAATTGAACTTGGGACCTCAGAGACTGCGGCGCTGTGCTCTACCAACTGAGCTAAATCCCAGACCCCGTATTGTATATGTTGTTGTTGTTAGGTGCCGTCAAGTCGGTATCCGACTCATAGCGACCCTCAGAGGGTTTTCAATGGCTGAGTGCTTTGGGATTGCCTTGGGAGTGGATTGCCAGGCCCTTCTCCCATTTTTGCGGTGCTGGGAATTGAACTCGGGACCTCAGAGACTGCAGCGCAGCACTCTACCAACTGAGCTAAATCCCAGCCCCGTATTGTATATAGTGTTCTTTAAAAGGCATATCTGAACACATAATGAATGGCAGGCTCTCTCTTGTTCGCTGGTTCCTTGTTTAGAACACACATAGAGATATGTGCACATGCACACTCACACACATGCAGCATATGCACACACAATGCATGCAGACATGCAAGTGCACACACAGAGACACTGGTACACATCTATATCTATACACACGTACACACACATTTATACAAACATATATAATTAGGTTGTGTGTGCCTACCACCCACGCACGATTGCATAAAGCAATGTTTTGTCACGCCTATCTGTGCACACATGTGGGTACCTATTTTAGCAACATATAGAGCAACTTTCCCTCCAGCTTCTCCTTCCATGATCTCAGGAAAATACTAAGGAAGGAACCATTAGCATTTGGAGCTATATTAACCCAAATGAATAATGTTTTCGGCAGCAGTGATCTTTTTAGACAGCATGCCCTAGAATTTTTGGAAGGTGCAGAGAATTTGTAGAAATAATGATTATGAGGAGGGAAATGATGGGGGGATGGATGGGTTCAATTCCTACTAATAAGTGCTTCATAATAGCTCAAAAAAATCTCTGTCAGGGCTCTGCCTCTTTCGAAATGCAAATGGATGAGCCCCGCTGCAAAGCTATCTGCGTGCGATACATAGACAAGGGTAATATCTACTCTGTGTCATTCCAAATGATATGGAAACAACGGAAAGCGTCCTGGTGGTGGATAATTACGGAAGAATGACAGGTTGGTAATAAGTTCTCATTTAGCATCTCTCATGCGGGGAGGTGCGGGGCGGTTGGCATGCCAGGATTTGGCGTGCCAGGTGCATGAGGAAGCAGGTCGTGAAGAGGAATTTGGGGTAACTCCTGCATGTGAAGATGTCAGACTCAAATCCCACCCTTTTATTAACCTTGAAAACTAGTCGCCATCTTGACGATGCAGGGGACGCAGCCAGCCGGTAGTGGTGCCAGGGATGGTGATGTTAGCTGCTCTGGCCTCCTCTGCCCATGACAAGATCGAAGCCATCAAGCCCATCAGCTAATCGGGTGCCCGATGCCGGTAAAGCAACGCCTTGCAGGTCCCAGAGAGCCTGTGGGAGTCTGTCAAGTTTATAGGAGAACCAGGTCTGAAGCTTGGCATTATTGATGCATATGATTAATTATGGAAAATGAGGAGGAGGAATATTTAAAACCGCAGTGCCAGGCTCGATGCGAATGGGCTGTGCTGAGGCAGGTTGCATCATCCGTGGCTTCCTCCTGAGCACGGGCATCGGAAGGGAGTTCTTGGCAAAAGATCAGCCCACCTCTGGGCAGCTGTGTGGGCAGGGACGGCCGTTCTCCCTGGCCTCGGCATCATTGTGGGAACCTTTGGAGCCCTGTGGCCCTGGGAGACCCTCAACCACAGGCCTTGGTGACACAGTGTGACAACACTGTGCAAATGGAACGCCCTGCAGAGGCCAACTTCCTGCCCTCACCACCTGCCTGCCAGGTGGGGCTGGCGAGCGGGCACGTTCTCCTACCACTGCCCCCTCTCCTCCGGGGCTCTGCTGCTTGAGGGCCGCACAGCAGGGGCTGCTAAGTGTCTTGTGGGGCATGATGTGTGTCCTTCAGGAGCTGTTTTAAGGGGGGAGAGCCACTGGCAGCCATCCGTACCTCACCTCTGCTCTCAACAGAATTCTCCCACACGCTTAAACCTCAGAGGAGGTCGACAAGGCCATGGCCTCGGGGTACGGGCCACTGAGACGGGGTCTCCCAGGGGAGGCACAGAGATGTAGGTCCTTCCCCACATTTCTCCCTTGCTAGTTGTGATACGCCTACGGCCGTAGCCCTGTGGCGTCTGATCCCGTCAGATCTCGGAAGCTAAGCAGGGTTGGGCCTGGTTAGTACCTGGATGGGAGACAGCCTGGGAACACCAGATGCTGTAGGCTTGGGAGAAGGACCTGGCAACCCACTCCCAAAAATCAGTTCGCCATTGAAAGCCCTATGAACAGCAGAGAAGCACTGACAATAGTGTTTCCCCTGTTGTATGTAGAGTCCCTATGAATCGGATACTGCTCGTCCGCACCTAACAACAACAACAAGTTGTGGTATGTACAGATGGCACCAGGACATGCTACACGAGGCGCCCTTTATTCAGACACTCAGCTACGCATCAATCCCCAGAACCCAAGAGAGGGGGTGGAATTATTGCTCCCATTCCACAAAGCAGGAAACAGGCGGCACCCATACCGTCGACGTCAGACTCAATCTGTCCACGGCTGGGATTGGTGCTGAGGTCTGGCTCCTCTCTCTGTAGCAACAGGGCCCAGGAAGGGAGCTGTGGCAGGACGAGGCGGGCTGTGGCGGTGGTTGGGAGCCTTGGCTGAAATTGCAAGGCCATGCGCTTCCAGCGAACGCCAGGATCCTCTACCACGTGTGGGGCCAAAGCCAGACACGTGGGGCGGAGGACCTGGGAGCGAAGCAAGGACCTCCCACCCTGAGGACCCCTGCCTGGGGCCCCATCCCCCTCCACAGGATATGAGCTCCATCAAGGAGGCTTCACCTAGATTTGAGGTTTCCTTGCCTTGTCCCTTTGAGAACAACTAATTGAAGGACAAAGAAAGTGGCCAAGGTCCCTGTGCCCTCATGGGCTGCTTAAGGGAGTGAAATCAGGCTGAACCCCATCTTCCAGGTTACCCTGTGGGAGTCTGACTCAGAAAACACCAAAAGCCAGCAAGCAAGGGTCAGCCTCACTGGAGCGGCACAGAAGTCTTTCATTACTATGACTTTAGCTCATGACACCAAGCCATGATTTTATTTACATAAATTAAACAGTCTGGAGGTAAAGGAGCAGTGCTTGGTTAGTTTTAAGAATTTCTTTTTAAAAATAAAGATAACCAAACAGTTAAGAGAAGCTCCTTGGCCACTTGACCTGGCTTCTCCAGTAATTATTCTAATTATTCTTCTATTATTTAGGCCAAGAGCCAAAGGTTCCCGGGTGCATAGAAAGTTAATAGCGGGCATGCGGCGAGAAGGGAAAGGAGGTCCAGCGTATGTTCACCAAAGCCTGCTTCCACTTAGGGTTAGGCTGCAGGCGCCAATCATTTATCTTGAAGTCTATTTACTCAGTGCAACAGGGAAATAATAAACTGTCCTAATTTCCCTTCCCTGCCCCAGAAGTGGCTGCCTATTGCCTTTCTTTCCAACAACCCCATTGGGGTCTGTATGTCCCAGGCACTGCAGTGGGCTGAGTCCTGAATCATACTTGCAAGAGAGGGCCCCCATGGTGCCTGGGGGGTTCTGCGGCCCGTGTGTGTTCAACAGAAACTCGAGCCTTTGGAGGGTGCTGGTGCTGATGCTGATGGGAGTATAGGGAGCAGGAACTGGACATCTCCCCAGTCCAGGGCTCCTTTCCACGACAATGCTCACAGCCACCCACCACTTAGGAAGTTGGGGATTTTTAAAGCATCCCATAAGTAGGGTCCCTCTAACCAGCATGAGGGGCTAACACTCAGGCTACATTCTACTCACTCCTTTATCCCCCCTCCCATCGAGTGAGCAGAGATGGCCTCTGACCAGCCTGACCCTGTCCCAACCACCTCTACTTTGATTGGCTATCCCTAGCTCCCTGATTTAAATAATGTCCCTGCCAGGCAGGTATGACAGTTTACCTGCCATACCTGTCAAGGAATGTGCCCTGATTGGCTGCTTCCAGTACACTTCCCCTCCCAGAAGCCTATATAAGCAAACTCCTGGACCCCACCTTCACCCTCTTGCTTTCACCTGCTACCAGACCCCATCACCTTGATCCAGCACTCTCCAATCCTGTGGAAGACCATCTAGCAAGCCGACAAGTCAAGACCAGGGGCCCTGAAGCGCCAAAGGCTACAAGCAAGCCACAAAGAGCCTCCCAATTCTTCACACCTTTGGGAAGGAGGGAGGCAGAGAAGGTGAGCTGTGAGAGTCAAGACCACTGGACCTCCAGCCCAGCAGAACACCAACTGCTTGTAGCTGCGCCTTTAAGGCTGAGCTGTACCATCAGTGAGCTAGCATTTGAGCACTTGACAGGTGCTGCTTGCCGGTTGCACCCCAGTTGGGGAGTAACCCAATAAACTTCCCTCTCCTGTTTTCCACAGAAGGTCTCCCGAGGTCCTTCTTTGGCGCCTCCAGCCCTTACACCAACCCAGTCCAGTGGGTCCCTGATACCCACTCGGTGTCAGGGCAAGGCTCTGACCTCTGCCGGGCCTGAGCCAAACCCCGACAGGAAGTCATCCCAAGAAACGCTGCGCACTTGCGTGCTCGTGCTGAGCCCCTGCTCCAGACATGAAGCCAGCTCTGAGGTCAAGAGGATGAGACCAGCCAGACACAGGCTCTGGAACCCTGTTGGCAGAAAGGATCTAAGACCATCCTCGCCACCTCCTTCCTCATAAGCTTGGGTGCTCCCAGCAACCCTGGTGGTGAAGACCCTGAGAAGCTTCTGCCACCCAAGTCTTCCAGGAAATCCTACAGGCCGATCCCTGTGCGTGATTCTCCAGCAGGATCTGGCGGAAGGCAGTGGTGTCCCTGCAGGAGTCCAGGCAATGGCTGCTCGGCACCTGCAGAGTGCACGAGCCCCAGGTTCCTGAATCTCCACACGGTAAGGACAAGAGGAAGCACAGGCAGTGCATAGGGCTTGCATGGAATTGTGGAGAGCAGAGGGTGGAGGAGACGGGCCCGGGGGAAGGCAGGAGCCTGGACAGGGAGTCCCCTCTCCAGGCCCCACCTAGACACAGCCACACTCAGGGAGGTGCCCTCCAGTACTGAGGGCTGTGCTGAGTGGTAGACCAGATGGCCGCCAAACATGCAGGCTGTAAATTGCCAAGGCTGGACTTGACCCCTGATTGCTGCTTGCTGCATCAATGCAATGCCTCCCAGGCCCTCCACAGGCACAGGCCAAGCCCACCCAGTGTGTGGCCAAGGCAGCCTGGCCAGGCAATATCACCTTCAATATCACCTTCAATCCCCCTTCATAAACCGGGCGCGGTGGCGCATGCTTGTAATCCCAGCGGCTCGGGAGGCGGAGGCAGGAGGATCGCAAGTTAGAGACCAGAGGCAGTCTGCATAACTTAGTGAGACCCTGTCTCAAAAAGTAAAAAAATAAAGTGGGCTGGGGGCGCAGCTCAGTGGTCCAGCACTTGCAAAGCATGCAGGCGCGAGGCCCTGGGTTCAATCCCCAGTACTGCAAAAAAAAAAAATCTCCCTTCATAGAGTCCTCCCAAGAGCTGCCTCTGGATTAAACAGGGGAGCTTAGAGGCTGAAGCGCTCCCCGCCACAGGTAATGTTGCTCGGTGTACACCTGTGCAGGGTGACCCTACACGGATACGGTGCCCACTTCCCAGAGTCCACTGGGCTAACGGCAGAACGAAGCCTGTACCAACTGTGCTTTCCTGCATGAAGACCCCAGAATGTACTCTTTTTGGAAGCTCCACTTGGTGGTATTGAAAGCCACATTTTTTCCTGCCTCAAATAGTTACAAATTACAAAAATACAAAAAAAATTACACAAAAAAAATATTTACAAGTTACAAAAAAAAAATATTTCTCCCAGAAGAATTCATTAGTGGCCTGTTTGCGGGGGGTGACAGGCCATGGGAGGAGCCCCATAGCTATGGCACCAGGGACCAGCTCACAGGAGACGCCCTCGAGTCACCAGCGGGCTGGGGCTGGGGAAGACACGCGCTTCTGGAGCCCAGCCTTTCCCGTGGCACATGGCTGACGGGAAGCTCTGTCGGCTCCTTGGATTTATGGCTCTGTTGATCACTTCCGGTGTCCTGGTCCAGACAAACCAGTGAGCTG
Source organism: Pedetes capensis (assembly GCA_007922755.1). Taxonomy (NCBI): domain Eukaryota; kingdom Metazoa; phylum Chordata; class Mammalia; order Rodentia; family Pedetidae; genus Pedetes; species Pedetes capensis. Next base: position 133,212 of record VMDO01002957.1, on the reverse strand, counting down.
GTCTAGCAGCGCGAGAGCACGGCTCTGCCTTCCCCGACAGCTCCGCTTCCTTCCAGCTCAGGCCTGGGACTCACATTTATTCATTTTGAGCAATGTGTTTTGTGGCCAGCCTGTCCATGTCCGCCCTGCCCGGAATGTCTTCTTTAATCAGAATTCTGCTCCAAACAGCCCAGCTGACCAAGTGGAGTGGCCTTTCCACACGCTATCGACGATCTGTCTCAAGCATTATCTCGTAAGTTTCCTTTTATTTTCTCTCCCAACCTAGACAGTTCTCACTTTAAAGCATAACTGCCGGACATATGTAGATTTGGCGCAGTCTGAATACTGTGCTTCCTGCCCGGCTCTTTTTGCGTTTTGCAAAGGAACATGAAGATGTAAAACTCGAGAATAAGATGGTGTATTTGAATGACTCACCTCCTCCCTGAGCGTGACTTAGATTGTCCACGGGGAAATAGGATGTTACTTCTTGAGGCACTTGGCCTTGGCAATTAGGAGGTGGGAAGAAATCCACAGCCAGGTAGGATAAAGGAGGAAAGAACGAGAAGCTATCATTTTAGAGATGAGCAGCCCCAGATGAACCTTCATGGACCGAATGTTGTCTGTGTGAGAGTAGGCATTTGTAATACACTCATGAAAGGACCTCGACAAATAGTGACAGTGCCAGCTGCCACCAGCGAGTTATTTTATTTTGCTCATCCAGACAGATTTTGGAGCTTGGCTCAGCACCGGGTGCACACTCAGGCAATGTTTACGAAGGGCTTGGAGGACTGCAGTTTTCTTGTGTGAAAATGAGGAAGCTCCTGGCTGTTCCGCATGGGTCTTGTAGGTTGGAATCCCCAGGACTCTAATTTTATAAAAAGAAGCGGAACATCATGCTAAGCGCCTCTGCTGCCAGCCTGATCCAACAAGGAGGTGGCCCCGCACCCCACGATTGAGTGGACTGACGCCTGCCCCCTCCTCTAGCCGTGGGCAGGGTGGGGAAGGGCCAGTGCAGAAATCACAAATCGTCAAAAATCAAGCAGCAGAAATTCAGGCAGAAGTCAGGGTGGCAAAGCAAGCACAGGTGCCCTGACAATGGCTCGGGGCAGGTGGAACGGACAACAGGAATGGTATTTGCCCAGGATCTTAGAGAATTCGGAGGTGTCAAAAGGACCATGCTCCACAGATACCTTCAGAGACAAGGTGAGCGAGTCCAGGTCTGGGATCATTTCCATCTCCACAAAGAGCTCAGATTTGAAAAGAGATTGAAGATCTGAAAACTGAAACCATCCACTGTGGGATTTACCAGTTCAGTGACACATGCTAGACTTGTATTTGTCCCACCAAAAACTACTTGTTAATAGGGGCGTTGTTAGCGCAGTGGTTTTCTGGCATCCTTCATCAGATCGGGGTTAAGATGCTTGCAATACTGCGAGTGCAGCTCGTGATTTGTACTCCACCTCATTCCAAGAAGGAATTTGAGAAACTCAGATTCACAGAGCCAGAGATGACGCTCAAAATGTTCAGTTATCAAAATATAGCCCTCCGCAGTGACAAAGTCGTGATAGGGAAGATCGCACGCTTTTCTGCCTTCACCCTCTGGGTGGAACGTACACGAATTTTAACTTGTGATAAAAGTTGAACAATGTTTTCATAATAAATGTAACCGTTCCATTGGGTGACAGAGAAGCGCTGCTGATAAGTGGGGCTCCGCTAGGCCTGCATGCTAAGGTTCTTTGGTATAAAAGAAGGAAAGTAATGTGTCCGGTGAGCTCAGCGCACGCTACGCAGATAATCCTTATCACTGGGCTGTAAGAAGCATTTCAATGCATGGTGCCTGATCAGTACTGAGGCTATGGCAGCCTTTTTAATGTTGAAGCATTGAAACTTCAGCAAAGGGGGGGGGGGGCGCTGATAAAACCTAATGGGTCCCTTCACTCAGCGCTGTAACAGAATATTTATTAAGCGTCTACACTGAGACATTATAAAGTTTACTGAGTAATGAAAAGAAAGGCAAATTTTAGATTTATAGTAATGAGACCGTGCCTGGGCAAGTATCACAGTACGTACAGTGGTTATGTCTGAGAGTGGAAAGGCGACAGTGAGCGATTTCCATTTCTTTCTTTTCACAGCTTTTGGATTTTCTAAAATTTTATGTTGTTTTCAACCCAGAAAAGCATCCACTGAGGAGGACAGTATGTTCGGCTCTATACCACAAACTTACGAACAGTGTTTTAGTAAAACCAAGAAAGGTGCCAACCACTCAGCCTGTGAGCACTCCAGTGCCTCACCTGGCTGCTAGATCGTGGTGCTCTTCCTCCCTGCTAACTAGGAGACCAATCAGAGACGGGAGTTCAAAGGGAGTCCACGCTAAACAAATAGAGTTTCTATTCCTAAGTGTGGACACTGGGCTGGGGGTAGGCTCAGTGGGTAGAGCACTACTCTGCACTCTCAGAGGACCCGGGTTCGATCCCCAGCACCACAGAAACAGGAGGATGTGGCAATCCACTCCTGAAGCAATACTGAAAAACAATCAGCCATTGCAAACCCTCTGAGGGTCACTATGAGTCAGACCCCACTCGACAGCACCTAACAACAGCAAATATGGATATTACTCTCCAGTGGTACCTCACTAATTCTGTTCCAAACCACTCCAGCTGAAGAGCTCCCCGCCCACAGCAGCACTATGTTGAAGGCTACAGTGGATGGCGAGAACAGCGGAGTTCCCCAAGGGTCCTCTACCTTCCCCTGGGCTGCTGCTATGCACCACGGGGTGGGGAATTGCACGAGCAGCCACGGCTCGCCACCCAGGGCTGTTGCCCTCCTGCCAAAGGGAGCGTGAAGGCAAGTGTGGTCGTGCACATCTGTAATCCTAAGTGAGCCTGAGGCAGGAGGATCCTGAGTTCAAGGCCAGCCAGGGCTACAGAGTGATGATGAGCCCAGCCAGCGCTACAGAGTGAGACCCTGGCTCAAAACTTTTTTTAAAAAAAATTGGAGGTGAAGCCGGGCACGGTGGCCTCACCCGGTTATACTGTCATGGGATTTTTTTCTGTCCCTTCTGCTAGGGATGTGACAAGCACATGGCGAGGGCTGTCTGCAAGTCCCAGCCCAGTCCACCATGGATGCCCCTCCTAGTATTTTAAAGGATAATCTTGCTGGGTACTGCACTCTTGTTATTGTTGTTAGGTGCCGTCGAGTAGGGTCCGACTCATAGCAACCCTCATAGGGTTTTCAATGGCTGTTTCCGGATTGCCTTGGGAGTGGGTTGCCACGTCCTTCTCCCATTTTGCGGTGCTAGGAATTGAACTCGAGACCTCAGAGACTGCAGAGCAGCGCTCTACCAACTGAGCTAAACCCCAGCCCATTGCATTCTTAGTTGGCAGTTATTTGTTTTCACGACTTAAAAATGTCTGTTCATACTTTCCTTGCCTTCAGGGTTGATGTTGACATTTCCAATTTGATTCTGGAGGGACCAAAAAACTCCCTCATCTGCTGAGCCTCTAGGATCCCAAGCGCTATGCCATCAGCAGCTTGTATGCCTCCCAGCCACACACCCAATCCTCTCTCCTCGAGGTGGTTCCTGCAAGCTGGCTGGGTCTGTATTGTCAGCCACACCAAACTGAGCCCATGCTATGGGTGGGCAACCTGGAAAGTCTGCGTATCTGGGATGCTCATCTGTGACCTACTCCTCTGGGTGGGTTAGGAGCCCACCCAGATGTTTATCTGTTCGTTTTCAAATTAGTCTGGTTTCAGCGTGATCCCATAGGCTTTACCTCCCTAAGCCTGTTAAGCCTCTCCAACCCCAGGATCCATTCCCGCACACTGGTGTGGGCTTGGGTCTCTGCTGGGCATAGCCTGAGCATGGTGCGGCACCGGCACAATGATGCCACCAAGGCCACCGAGTGCACCAGTGTACCACAGCCAGGGCAGGCAAGGTGGGAGCGTTCTTACGTGGGGCACAAATAACCACTCCAAGTGCATTGCAGAGTTGGAGAGCTCGAATACATTTTCATCTGTTTAATAATGATCCTTCTTGTCTGCGTTGTCTGCGAGGGCTGAGCCGTCACCCACCGCTCCAGTGGTGGAGACTGGGATCTTCCCCACACTTTATTCCAACCATCAGTCTCTCTGCTTAGGCATTAAACTGGGCAATTACGGTTGCCGAGCAACTGTAACTTTTGCATATGTGCCTCCTGTGGTTTTGTATGGCAACCACAATGTTATGATAACAGGATTTTTTTCCCAGCCAAGATCCTTCTTTATATGTAAATTTATGCTAGAGTTGTGTATTTAAAATTTAGTTTCTATGAGTAATGAGCCTCAGGTTTGGCTGGGCTTTTCTTCCACCCTAGGTCTATAAAAGGGCTGGGATTTAGCTCAGTGGGTAGAGCGCTGCGCTGCAGTCTCTGAGGTCCTGAGTTCAATTCCCAGCATCGCAAAATGGGAGAAGGACCTGGCAATCCACTCCCAAGGCAATCCCGAAACAGTCAGCCATTGAAAACCCTATGAGGGTCGCTATGAGTCAGACTCGACCTGACGGCACCTAACAAAACAGGTCTATAAAATCAAGTTCAAGAGTTCTGAGATCATGGGGGTAGTGGAAACACAAGAACGCTGCTACATCCAAGCAAGGGGCTCATTGCTGGGGCCATGCTCAGGACAGCACAGACATCTGGATCCTGCAACATCGCAAGGGAGGTGCCATTGGAGGGCACTTGAGCTGCAGGGGACCTGAGCCCAGCCTCAGCACTGCGCAGTCCCTGGGAAAGCAGGATGGTAGGGCTTCCAGAATGACAGGAGCCTCTCTCTAACCCAACCTCACGGCTCTCAGGGTGCAGGATCTCCGGGGACAACCCCACTCATCTCTAGGGGTTGCCAGTCCCCAGGCACTGGAAGGGGCGTGTCCCTGTGCTCCAGGCAGGCAGAGCCATTGAGCCCACTGCAGCCCTGCCTTGCACCAGCCTGGGGTGAGGGTGGGGCTCTGACCTCCTCTGCTCCAAGCCAGATCTGGCTCTGCAGTTAGTAGGAGAGTCAGTGACACTCTTGAGCCCTTTGTGTCCTCATCTATAGGACAACAACCATTGTCACCGCTCCCCCTTTGCAGGGTGGTGTGACAAAGAGGAGGAATGGGGAACCCAGGGATCTCTCTCTCCTTGTGTTCCTTCCTGGGAAGAGGACAGAAAACTGCAAGAATTACAAGTACTTGGCAAGTGTTTCCAGGTTTGGGAGGAAGGAAGGCACATCTTTCAACTGAGAGATGAATAGCTAACATGAAGATAGGAAGCATGTCTACAGAAAAGAACTCTGCTTCTAATCCATGCACCATTATGTGGCTCCACTGTTTTCCTTCTCTGTCTTTTGATGACACTGATAAGGGAAGGGAGGGAGAGGTGGGACTAACAGACACTGGGGAGGATTTGGTTGAGAAACACTCATGAATATTGATGAGCACATAGGCTTCACATTATCGTCTGATGAAATGTCTCATAGGCCTGAAACCAGTTTTCCAGATTAGGAGAGCCCTGTCCACGTCCCATACACTACTTATTTTCTCTCTAAACTGGAGTTTGTGTCCCACAGACAGGGACACGGAGCAGCTTTGAAGACCAGTCTTTCCTTTTTATCTTTTTGTCTCTCCGGCTTGGTGTCTGGTGCCCCACTGACTTCAGACGCAGACCAGAGGTAGAGCAATGCCAAGATCAGGGCTCCCCGAAAGGCCGGCGGAGCAGAGCACACCAGCCTGTCATGGCGGATCTTGTCATCTGCACCTAATTATCAGATTGAGGATTACCATGCGAAGGGATTGTTCAGAAACATCTGCTCTTCAAAATCTAAGCGTTGCCGAAGCTTCCCTCCCCCAGAATGTCTGAGGCAACTCTTAAAGGAAGCACAAGGAAACAGGGGACCTTGCTTCTCCTCGGTGGCGGAGGGGTGGGCGAGGGGTTGGATCAATTAGAGTCGTCCATGTCTCGCCTGCTATCCAGCCATCCCCAGCATCAGGTCTGGTGGAGCCCAGCCTCGGCTTGGACATTGGGCTGTTGACAATGGTGGTAACAAACGCAAAATTCTGGAGAAAACCAAATCAAATTCTTCTGATGGGAACGGTGTGATGTGGGGGCACTCACGGAGCGCTTGCAGTCTGACCTCGGCAGACGCTGTATCGAGGCCATGACGGTGGAGACAGCCAGAGGGAACTTGGGCGTCTGCGTGGGGCCGTGGCCGTGGGGATGATCAGGGAAGGGAAGGCAAAGGGGGCCTGGGTAGAGAAGCAGGGTGACTCAAAGGAGAGCCAGCCTCACGGCAGTCACAGTCACAGATCCAAACCAGCATCCTTTCCAGAGAAAAGAAAGCTGGGGCTCGCCAACCACTGTGGACAGGGTTCCTACCTCACTAGGGAACTTTCCAAAGAACGACAGCTGCCCCTGAGGCCGGAGGTCCCACACGTGGCCTAGGATATTGGGCCGCCTCAGCCTGAATCCACGGACCTTCCAGGGACGTGGCAGCAGGAAGGAATATGAGCCCCAAAGACAGGGCAGTGCCTTGCACCCACTTAGTGGGACAGGGCATTGACATTTGGATCCTTCCTTTCAAGGCTAAGTGCATGAGGCTGCCTCTCTGGGCAAAAACACAGTTTGTTTCCAAAAGTGGTTTGGCTGAAGCCTGCCTGTTTCTGACGGGAGGTGGCCTTTCCGAGGAAGATGGAGACTCCGGGGATCATGTGCAAAGAAGCTTGGGAGCCTAAGCGCTCCAGAGGGAAGCAGGTCCACGACTAACAGCCCGGGCTAAATGTGACCACGGTTAAGCGGACCTCATTGGATACCGTTGTGTCTTCCTTCCATTGGCACAAGGGGGGCACGCAGTGGGGCACCCTGGAATCACTCTTAGGTTAGGTTAGGTGCCATCGAGTCGGTATCTGACTCATAGTGACCTTCATAGGGTTTTCAATGGTTGACTGTTTCGGGATTGCCTTGGGAGTGGATTGCCAGGTCCTTCTCCCATTTTTGTGGTGCCAGGAATTGAACTCGGGACCTCAGAGACTGCAGCGCAGAGCTCTTACCAGTTGAGCTAAATCCCAGCCTCGGAATCACTCTTAGGGTTAGGATGATTTCTAGTCCAAAGGAAAAGGACCCAGGATGAGGCAGAAGAGTTCAGTTCCGTTTTCTAAGGCAGTGTTCTACATCACAACTCTTAACTCCCCGGGTTATGAGCAGCCCAGAGAAGTGCATGTTCCTCTGCTTGCCATTATGAAGATGTCACTGAGCCCTGGCTGATGTGAGCATGGTCTCTGGGGACTGAGGCTGAGGCTACCCCACAAGAGAGGGAGTCAGCCCATCTGTGGATACAATAGCTCTTTGAGGACAGCTGACCTGCCCAAGGCTGGGCATGAGAGGCCCCTTCCTTGACCACGTCCCCAACCAAGCGCCCTGCCCAAGAAAAATAACAACCAACTGTGAGTATGATGTCATGAGGCCATGTCACCTGCCGTCAGGCAGGGAGGATCTCCAACAGCCAGCCAAAGGCATCAAGTACCCCTCAAGCCACTGGAAGAGTTTGACAGCACTTCTCATCCATATGGACAGAGATGGGGGGGGGTGTAAGTTGGTTTTTTTCTAGTCCAGCATGTTGTTGTTGTTGTTAGGTGCCATCGAGTCAGTATCTGACTCATAGCGACCCTTGTAGGGTTTTCAATGGCTGACTGTTTCGGGATTGCCTTAGGGAGTGGATTGCCAGGTCCCTCTCCATTTTTGCGCTGCTGGAAATTGAACTCGGGACCTCAGAGACTGCAGCACAGTGCTCTACCAACTGAGCTAAATCCCATCTCAGTCCAGCCTAGATTTCTTTTATTTTACGTGTGTGTGTGTGTGTGTGTGTGTGTGTGTGTGTGTGTGATACTGGGGAGTTGAACCCAGGGCCTCATGCATGTCATTGCAGGTGCTTTACAACTAAGCCACACCTCAAGCCTATTTTTTACTTTTTATTTTGAAACAGGGTCTCACTAAGTATGCAGGTGGGCTGGGATTTAGCTCAGTTGGTAGAGCGCTGCTCTGCAGTCTCTGAGGTCCCGAGTTCGATTCCCAGCACCCCAAACTTGGGAGAAGGACCTGGCAACCCACTCCCAACGAAATCCCGAAACAATCAGCCATTGAAAACCCTAAGAGGGTCGCTATGAGTCGGTCTCAACTCGACGGCACCTAACAACAATAACAAATATGCAGGCTGCCTCTGGCCTTGAACTTGCAATCCTCCTGATTCCGCCTCCTAAATCATTGGGATTACAGCCATGAGCCACCATGCCAGGCGCCATCATAGATTTCCCTATCCATTCAAGAAGGCGATTGACTGCTGTAGGAAGACCCGCCAACTTACCCAGGGTAGCCAGGCAGAAGGCCCTCCTTCCTCCCTGAAGGGCAGCTGCATGGTCAGAAGCACCGTCTCTGGAGTGCATAACAGGTTCTAGGATGGGAGATGCTTCCTTTGGCAAAGTTGACTTTCCGTCAAAATCTAATCCCTGAAACATGAATTTGCTTCCTTAGACATTTATCTTAAATAACCTGCACTTGAGCATAGCATTTCAGAGGGAGACTATCAAATACTCAATGTTGGGTTTGGATTTTCTTTTTTTTTTTTTTTTTTTCTTTTTGGCCAATATCTTTATCCCTTGCTGGTCATACACGTAAAAGCTTGAAATGGAATTTTGACTCCTACCAATTTTTTCCCATTTATGTTCCAGGAAGTATTGACTAAAAAAAAAAAAAAACCTGGAGTTTTAATGGACCTTGAAATTAACATGGCTTTTATTTCTTTGCTATAACACCATCATTATCGATGATGTCACTATGTCTCCCAGAAAAATCATTGGCCAATGACTGGCGTTTAGAACAGAGGCACCAGGGAGAAATCCACATTTCCATGTTTGCTCATATAGCGGACTTTCCTGCCAGAAATGAAAGATCCTATTTCAGAGGAGTAGTCAGATCATAACACACGGAACTTCTTCCATCCCAGGTGAGCCTTTGTCACCTGGAGTTGAGGGATGACCCAGACATCTGCCTGTTTTAAAAGTGCCACAGGTAATCTCATATACGGCAAGGTTTGTCACTACTGATTTACCATATGTTCTATAAGCCGCTTATCAAACTTCACAGGCATCCACTGGATGCGGAAGGGGGTCCCTTTCCGGACAGGGATGGAGAGCAGGCAGATGCAAGGCCCAGGGACAGACATGCGGGTGGCAGATGCCAGCTCTCCCATGGCCACATGTCCTTGCGTGTCCCTGAGAGTGTCCCGCCTGTGAGGAGGAGCCTGCATGAGAGAGGATGGTGGCTCAGGGGGCTGAGTAGCTGGAGTCAAGCATGGCACCGCGTAGGGTGAGCGCCACTGGACGGGGAGGAGCAGCTGGACGTCAGGAAGGGAGAGCAGGGCCCGGAGGGCAAGCTCAGCTGCTGCTCGCCAGAAGAGCAGGAAGGAAATCTGGGAAGACCTTGGAGGATAGATTTCCCTACCCATTCAAGAAGATGATTGACAGCTGTAGGAAGACCCGCCAACTTACCCAGGGTAGCCAGGCAGAAGGCCCTTCCTCCTCCCTGAAGGGCAGCTCTGTGTCCAAGGACAAACTCCAACCTCCCCAAAGTTTACCCTCGAAGCCACTGTCCAGTCCCTACCGGCCAACGCCAGCAGTGCTGGCCTCTCACGGTTCCTCAGGACCACCATGTTCTCCTCCTCCTCCAGGGGTCTGAAGCCGCTGGTAACTCCCTCTCCCCGCCCCTAAGCCCCCCATCCTCACCCAGTCCCAGCCTAGTGTGCTAACTATACACAGCCCTTGGGTTTCACCTTCAATGTCACCTTTCTCCCGACCACTGCCTTCCCTTTGCCCCCCGCCAGGTCTTGAACTCTGAGCCCACCTGCCTGCATCCAGGACTCTCTCGGAGCTTTGCTATCGTGTGGACCCCTGGAAAGGCCAGGCCCACGTCCATGCACACACACAGAGCCTGTGCTTGAAAGAACAAAGGGATAAGTGGAGAAAAAGGCCCAGCTGGAGAAGGGGCAGCTGGCTGTGGGGCTCCGATCAAACTAACTCAAAAGCGAGAGTTGCCAGGAGAGCAGAGGGGCCAGGCCCAGCTGGAAGCAGGGGTGAGCAGGGTGCACCCCTCAGCCACCTCCACCATCTACTCACATCCTGGAGCCTCTCCTTGCCTGCTGGCCACACCTCCTAGCTACAGAGACCCTGGGTCCACATAGCCCTGCTCCTGCTCCTGATTAGAACAAGGTGGAGCACGGCGGCTGGTAGTCACAGGGCAGAGTCAGCTCAAAGGGCCCTGAAGCCTTGGCCCCTGCCATGGTTTGCGTGTATTGGAAGAGTAATTCCCAGCGTGGCAGTGTTGGGAGCCACGGCCAGCAGGAGGCCATGGTGGCTTAGGGCTACTCCCCACGGGCTGGCGAGGCTCTTTTGGCTTTGTTATAAGGCCACTCCTTCTCCGGCCACTCCTTCTCCGGTGTGTGTTTCTGCCGTCTTGCCCTCTTGCCATGTGATAGCTTCTGCCACGCTGGGTGCAGCAGGTGCTGAGCAGATGCCAGCACTGCACCCTTGGACCTCCCGGCCTCCAAAACTGAGAGTGAGATAACCTTCTTTCCTTTACAAGTTACCTATCCTCTAGCATCCTGTTATAGTAACATGAAATGGACCAAGACCCCCACCACCGACCCTAGCGACAATCCTGCATCCATTCAACCTTCACCGGACCCTGCAGGAAACTCCCTTCCACTGCACATCTGGTGACGCCTGGCCACTGGGCCCTCCAAGGGCCAGGTCCTCACAGAAGAACTGGCAGATAGAGAGCAGGGAAATCCCCCCACATGTCTGAATGAGGCTTCCCCAGGGGAGCTGCAGGTGAGGGTTGGTACAGCGGCTGCAACGGCTTTGGACTTGATCTGACTCTGGAGCCAAAGATGCCCACAGGCTGCTGCTGCCTCATGGGTGACCATGTGCACTGGTCAGCTCTCCTGGCTCCCAGAGAGACCCAAGTCAGGGCCCCCTCCCCGCAGAGTGAGAAGAAAGAACGCAGAGCCGGCAGGGAGGCAGAGGCTTCCCACAGAGGCCAGCTTCATCTTGTACATCAGACAGGCTGGATGGGTCCGCGGGGCGGGGACTTCTGTGGGGGGCCCGGCATCTTTTATTAATCACAGAGATGTGCAGTTGTGGGGTCCCTTTTTCAAGGGCAGCCCGAATCTAGGGAAATGCCTCCCGAGAATGTAGCAATTTTGAGGACAATTAAAGCCAGAATGTGCGCACCACCCAGGTTGCCGCCGCCCTCCTGCACTGTGGGGGAGAAGCCAGCACCCCTCAGGAGTGAGCTGCAGATTTCTAGGCCATCCTCAGTGCCCACCAACGCCGAGCCCCGGCTGCCCAGGGAAGGGCTTGCAATGGGCACAGAAGAATCCTGCTCCTCCCTGCCGCCCTGGCCATCCCCACCCCCACCCGCCAGGACAGGGACGGGAAAGGCTTGCGCTGGGCTTTTCTGGTATGGCTCCCGCCCCATGCGCTGCAGAGGGAGAACTGCTATGAAGCAGGCAGTGCACCTGTAGGTACCAGAATGACCAGGCCCAAGGAAGGGCGCCCCCGTTCCCCTCAGGGAGCTTGGGTTTCGCTCAGTTGGTAGAGCCCTGCTCCGTGCTCTCTGAGGACCCGGGCTTGATTCCCAGCACTGCAAAAATGGGAGAAGATTGGGGTAGTCCACTCCCGAAACAATCGGCCACGGAAAGCTCTCTGAGGGTGGCCATGAGTTGGACCAGACTCCACGGCACCTACAACAACAACAACAGCAACAACAACAACAGTACTCTGAGGTCGCAGGTGTTCCGATTCACACAACATTCCAGGAAAAGTTAAGGGCTCCCTTTATAGGTAAGTCAGGGGAGGCCTAGGGTCTTAGTCATGTGATCAAAGGCAGAGGTTGGCAGTGAGGGGTGCTGGCGGGGTTCCCCGAGCTGTATCTCCCGGGCTCCCTCTCACAGCTACTTTTGAGAAGACCCAAAGAGAGATCACCTGCTTGTGGCCTGGAGAGGAAGCCCCACCTCCGTGAGCGCGCCCGCCTTCCTGGGGGCCCGGCCAAGCTGCAGTTGGAAGGGTGCGTGTGCCAATGCATTTCTGGCTACGGGGTGGAGCCCATCCCAGCGCTTCTTGTGGGCTGCTGCCTTGGGAGTCACATGGACCCCTGCCCTTTAGCCCCCTTCCCCCTGTGCTGCCCTCCAGCCCCCCAACCACTCCCGCTCCAGCTTCACCCTCGACTCTTCCTCGCCCTTGGGATCCATAGTTGCTCTGCCTTAGTTTTCTAAACTCAACAAAATACCGTTTGAAGGGCCTGAGGCCAGCCAACCTCCTGCTGGCCTCACAGTCTGGCTGGAGGAGAACTGGCAGGAGGCAGAGGTCTCTGTCTGGGGGCTTCCTAGGGCCAGGCCATCTGGGCTGCATCCTGCCAGGAGGGAAGAGTCCCAGCCCTGGCTTGGCCCAGGCCTGGACAATGCGTCTCATCTTGTCCAGGGTCTCAGCCCGGGACTGGCCCTTGTGCCTCAGTGTCTCGTGAAGGTGACTGTGGCACCTCTGCCTCTGGGGACAGCTGGGAAGGAGCATGGAAAGGTCGGGGCCCACTTCCTGTTCCCTGTGGACTGGCATGGCCCATGGTCTCCTCTTGCCATGAGTTGGACTTGACTCCACAGCACCCACAACAACAGCAACAACAACAACAACAGCAACAACAACAACAACAACAACAACAACAACAACAACTACTACAGTACCCTGAGGTGACTGGTGTTCCAATTCACGCAACATTCCAGGAAAATTAAGGGCTCCCTTTACAGGTAAGTCAGGGGAGGCCTGGGGTCTTAGTCATGTGATCAAGGGCAGAGGTTGGCAGCGAGGGCTGCTGGCGGGGTTCCCCAAGCTGTATCCCACAGGCTCCCTCTCTCAGCTACTTTTGAAACCAGGGGGGCTACTGGTTTCGACACTGGCGTCCTTTGATGAGTAGCCCCATTGGGAATGCCATGCCCAGTCATGCTGGCTCAGCGGGCATCTTGGAGGAAATGCCCAGCTACAGTGTGGGAACAGGGAGTGTCTGAGGAGTGTCCCGGCACTCCTCCACACCCTCAGTGTATACGGCTGGCTCTCAGGTAGCCAGGGGGCAGAAAAGGCAGCCTCCCCTGCCAGGGTGGTAAAGAACAGTCCCACACAGGCCCGTTCCAGGTGATACCAGAGAGCCATCGAGGGCCATGTTCAACAGCATCCTGTAGCCACAGAGGGAAGGCCTGTCCCACCACATTCTACTGGGGAGCCCCCCCCAACACAACAGATAGGGTCTCCCAGAGAGTGGTGCGCACAGTGACAGGCATATGCTGAGTGCAGTGGAGGGAAGGGCCGCTGTCCGTTCTCATGCCACAGCCATCCAGGGTGGCGGCTCCACAGAGGCCAAGGGGCAGGTTGGTCACAGCAACAAGGCTGCAGCTGATGGCCGGGTCCCTTGGGGGGCGCACAGTGCGCTGAACCCTCCTGGCTGGTGGAAGACCCCGCTTTGAACTTGGGCTTCGGCATTTTGCGAGGGGGGGCGGGGCTTGGGAGGTTGCATGGTTCAGCAGTTGCAATTGTTCACCTGAGAGGTGGTTGGCCTTCTCAGCACAGTTTGTTAAATTTGCAAACGCCCTTTGGGAACTGTCTAGAGGAAAGGTCCATAAATGTAATGTCCGGATTACGAGGGGACTAATGGCGAATATTCCATTCACTTTGTACCCAGTGACCTTAGATTCCACTCGCTCCAGCCGCAGCCTTACCCGGGCAGGGTAGCAGCAGGGTCTCCGGGACAGATGCCCTTGCTGCGTGCAGGCTGCAGCCTCTGAGGGTAGCGGGGCTGCAGGGGTCTCACCTAGGGCATCTCCGATCACCATGAGCCCCGGTGACCACAGGAAAGCTTGTGAATGAGGCAGAGTCCTGGCCAGGGAGAATGGAGCAAGGATGCAGCAGAAATTCTAGAGCCCTAAGAGTGAGTCCTGGGAGCACCAATCTGCCCTTCAGAAATTTAGGAATTCATCACGAAACCTCTTCTTTCTGTGGCCCTAGGAGAGGTCCCATCATGCTTTGAGGTTTTCCGAGCTGATGATTTCACCCAGAGTAGAGAAAGCCTGCTAGCTAGCCATGCTGTGGGAACAAAAACGGCCTAAAGAGTTCCTGGTGGGGTTCCAAGACCCCCACGGATGGGGTGGTGGCTCCATTCTCCACTGGGGGACATGACCCACGAGGCCACGTCTTCCATCCGGGACAAGCAGGAGGCTGCCCCATGCTGCTCCCAGGCCCACGACCAGCTGGAGGGGCTCCCACCGCACGTTTGCAGGGAAGCCCTGTGCTGCAAGGAATCTAAGAAGGCAAGAGGGGCCAACTGAACACAAGCAGTTTACCCTCGCAAAGCCAGGGCCGCACTCCAGTCGTGGCAGCGAGCACTCCTCCAACTAAGCAGAAAATCGGGTACGTTGCAGAATGTCCTTGACTACACAGCGCGTATATAGGATATGCATGCCGCCCGAGATGTTTTCCCTAACAATGCTCTGGGAAATTACATTAAATTCCAGAATGATCCTCTGCTTTCCTGCGTCGCCCACAGAGACTGACACCAACAGCGCCGTTAAGGAGAGGTGAAGCAGCAGGCCTTGTTCCCGCTGCCTTTACGAGAGCCAGGGATCAAATATTTTTTCACAGTTTTATGTGGATAGTTTCATGAAAATTGATCAGGTCTAAAAAGTCACAGTCCAAATGAAGCTAAGGTTAAAGATAATTTATACATGATATTCCTAATTTTATTCCGAGGCCTTTTATGACTACGCAGGCCTTTATGACTTTAAAGAAAATGTCAGTGGCGGCAAATGACATTGTACTGAATAATCTCGTTATGACGGAAAAGACATTTAAAACTATTCCAAGGCAGTGTCACGAGTTCTGCTGAACGCACACTTTTCCTCGGCACAGCTGTCCAACATTCCTGACTGCCTTTTCATCCCTCCTTGTGACTGCTCTGTAGGGCATGGTACTGCTGTTGTTGTTGTTAGGTGCCGTCGAGTCGGTATCCAACTCATAGCGACCTTCATAGGGTTTTCAATGGCTGACTGTTTCGGGATTACCTTGGGAGTGGATTGCCAGGCCCTTCTCCCATTTTTCTGCGGTGCTGGGAATTGAACTCGGGACCTCAGAGACTGCAGCGCAGCGCTCTACCCACTGAGCTAAATCCCAGCCCTGCATGGTACTGCAAGCACCTATTTCTCCTCTCCCCACCACGTTCCACTTCCCTCTGATTCTTCTCGTGGATTTAAGCATTTTCCGAGGCCTCTTTTATCCATTCACCTGCAGGAAACAGAATCTCAAAACTGGTAGCAAATCGATTTCAAATCTGGCCTGCATCCCGCAGGAGAGACAGACAGACATGTCCACAAGGCAGCTTGAGTATTGCGGTACTTACTGCCGGCCACGGGAGACCCAGCTCTGCAGCCAGGCAGCTCCTGTGACCCCACCCACCCGGTAGCATCCCTGTTGTTGTTGTTAGGTGCCATTGAGTCGAGTCCGACTCATAGCGACCCTCATAGGGTTTTCAGTGGCTGACTGTTTCGGGATTGCCTTGGGAGTGGGTTGCCATGTCCTTCTCCCATTTCGCGGTGCTGGGTATGGAACTCAGGACCTCAGAGACTACAGAGCAACGCTCTACCAACTGAGCTAAATCCCAGCCCTTGTAGTGTCTCTACCAAGCCTAAACTCAAAAGTGCTTCCAGAAAAACGAGCTTCTCACAGGATTGGCAAGACTTGCCTTTCCCAAACTTTTCTTAGAAGAGTTAATCGGGGGTGGGGGGACACTTCCCAAGAGGCCAGTGTGGATGATGCCATGGAGCCCTCAGCCTTGATCCCTATGCACAGCACTGATCTCTGCCCCGCAGCCCACAGATGTGGCCAACCACCCAAGAGTAACAGCACAGCCACCAGGCTCCACTGAAACTCAAGCCACGCAGGCGAGGATGGGAAGCTCGGAGGCCACGGGAGCTGAGGGCTTCCTCCTGGTCACCCTGCAGCATCCCCTCCCTCCTGCGCCATTCCCCTCCGATTGATCGTCTGCGCTCCAGGTTGCTGCGTGGGAATAGGAGGACCTGGAGTTTGTCTCGTGGGCTAACAATGGCACTTCCAACAAACCCCAGCCACTGTCACAAAGACAAGAGCAGCCACGGCTCCTGTGCCTTCTCTCCTTCTCTGCCCCAGGCCCCATTTCACCCTCACAACCCACAAGCAAGGAGAGGCTGTGCCCGTGTGAGAAAAGGACAGCTCAGGGAGCTCCATGTGGGCAGAGTGCCACAGGACCACCTGTTCTAAAGGTGAGGCGGATGACACTCCACTCAGGACCACTGCAAGAACAAGCTGACCCTGCTGATGGCAGGGGTTCCAGGCTGTTAGTCCCCTGAGAGCCGGTGAGTCCCCATGCTCCAGCTTTCTTTCGTACAGTCATGGCCCTCCTTGGCCGCCTCCTCGGTCACAGGTAGGAGAGAGGTGCACATCCTCACACATTCACTTGCAGGACGCAGCCCCCTTGACGGAGCTATGGGTTTAACTGCTGCCCCAAGACAAGGTGGACAGTTTCAAGTATCCCCAGTGCACCTCCTCCCAGGCGTCCAGTCTCACCTTTACAGTGCATATCCGCCCAGGTGCACTGAGCGCATCCCCAAAAAGCTGGTGCAATCTTTTGTTTGCAAAAGTTTTTGTGCAAGTTCATGCACACATCACACGGCCCTCCAGGAGGCCCCTCCCAAAGAATGGACCAGAAAACCGGAAGCACACATGTGTGTTCTTAGACAACGTCAGGGCGGACCCATGGATTTGGAAGTTCCAAATGAGTCCGTAGCTTTGGTTCCTTCCTGGCCTGAAGTTTTCCCTTGGCCAACCTTGTGGAGATGCTTGGGCTGCCAGTGGTCAGGGTCCCTCTCTCTGGAGCGACCCAGCCTCTCCAAGGAGAGAAAGAAGGACCCCTGGGAGGTGGTGCTCCAGGCTCCTCCCCAGGGCCCCGCGGGCCTCAGGTGATTTTGAAACTGTCAGCACCGTATCCCAGGCAAGCAAGAGCCGGGGCTGCTTGGCCAGCACACAGAGGCAGCTGAGCGGGGAATCGCAGGTTTACTTAGGAAAACCACAGCCTGGTTGTTAATTTCCTTTTCCTCAATAAAGCAGAAGATCAATTAGAGACAGAAAGGGATTTGACGAGGGCTACTTCCCAGCGTTTATTCTGGGAGCTCCCTCTTGCCAGTCCCCATCTGGCCTGGCCAGAAATGTGTTTTGCTTCATCAGATCTGTGCTAGGAAGTTCCTTTGCAGGCCATCGATCGCCTGCACGAGCCCGATCCTCAACAATGTCCACAGAAGTCATGAGCTCGCAAACCTCTGAATTCAGTGTGAAATCGTCAGAGAAGGAAATGAACTGATGCTTCAAACCCTGGCAGGAAATTCTAATTTCAATGTCTTTCTGGGAGCAGGTTCCGAAAGCCTCACTGGACCAGATGGACCGTCCTCCTCCCCAGCTCTGGCCTGGCTAGACCGAGTCACCTGGGCAAAGGGCTGTGCTTGAGCTAGCCTCATCCCTCCTTCCCATCCCCGCCCACAGGGCCAGCCTCGGAGCATCCTGGGCCTGAACACCAAGAAGCAATGGTGAACAGCTTTTCTCTATCTCAGCACCATCTTCTAGCCCCTCCCCCAGACAAGAACAACCCTCCCTAATTGTCCTGGGAAGTGGGGTGCCTGCCAGGATCCCAGGAACTTACACTGGCAGTGTTCTTTCCACCAAAGCTTGAGGGCTATGTGCCCGCGTGGAGACAGTGGCTTCCCAGAGCTGCTGTGGTGTCAGCACAGGTGTCTGGGCTGGCCCTTCCCTCTCTGACTCCAGTAGCCTTGGCCCAGGCTGGTACCCTGTGCCTGATGCGCCTTCCTGCTCCAGCACTGCAGGGGCCGCAGGAAGAGCATCAACTCGCATGAATTTCTCTCACTCCTGGGCGTCTGAGGCTGGGATTTAGCTCAGTTGGTAGAGCACCGCTCTGTAGTCACTGAGGTCCCGAGTTCAATTCCCAGCACTGCAAAAATGGGAAAAGGATGTGGCAACCCACTCCCCAGGCAATCCCGAAACAATCTGCCATTGAAAACCCTATGAGGGTCGCTATGAGTCGGACACAACTGGATGGCACCTAACAACAACAACAACAACTGGGCGTCTGAGCTATGGAGAGGCAACAGGCATTGCCCAGAGAGTGGGTGCCTGGAACCTCACATCACTTCACTTAAACTGATCCTAGCTTTACAAGGACAGCTTTCCTCTCCTTTAACACACGAGAGCACTGAGATTTGGAGAAAAAAATTCTCCTAATCAAAAAAAAATCACAGCTAACAAGTGGCTGAGCCAGGATGGAAACCCTGACCTGGACGCCCCCTGGCCCTGTCCCTCCTCTCTAGGATGTCGCAGATAGGTGCACACACACAGGTACGGATGTGTATAGGTCTCTCCTGTCTCCCTGCCGCACCCAACAGAGCTCTTGTCCTGAAAAATTAATAAACCAATCCCCCCCTCCCAGGGTCTAGGTCAAGATGCCAAACCCAGGGAACAGCAAATGAGTATTGATGACTGACTGACTGACAGACAGAGTTGTTGGTGATGATGGGTGGCTGCTGGGTTGAGGGGGACCTTGAATGTAGAGGGTGGAGGAGAGGGGGAAAGCAGTGGGCTTTCTGGAGGGCGAGTCCCAAATGAAGCCGAGATTCCTTGGGGCACAGGGGAGATCTGGAATGATTTTATTTGGTTCTGCGGAGGGGCGGAGGAGGTACGTGATCGACTCTTCATGTCAGCGAGGAATGCTTTAATCAGCATCTGTTCGTTTTAGCCAACGCACTGCAAGGCTGTTTCAAGCTTCCCCCATTCCATCGTCCAGAAGAAAGCCCCAGGTCCCAAAACGTGAAACTCGGAGACGGGTCAGAACTTGCTGATGGAAACCGACTGTGCCGGGGCAGAGGCAGCCGCTGAGACACGGGGAGCCCTGCCTTGGCGACTGTTGGGAGCCACCAGATGGGGTCTCTGGCGGCTGCTGAGCCGCCCATGCGCGCAGAGTCACGGCTGATGTTCTCCTGGGAGACCCAGGCGCAGAAGAGCTACCTTGGTCCTCAAAGCGCCTTCACGGAATATTCTAGACCCTTAGTGAGAAGATGGCACTTCAGCCAGTCTCCCCACCCCCTCAAACACACAGGGCACTTGGCCAGAGTGGAGAAGGAGTAGCTGGAGCCCCACCATGCTGACCCTGGTCTGCAGAGTCCGGCCAGCCTGCCCTTAACAGCGGCCCTGTGGGGAGCTGGCTTGGTGAGGGGTCCTGGGCCGCTGTGAGGCAGAAATCCCTTGCCTAGGTCCTGGCAGTTTTGCAATGGGCTGGGAAGTTCTCTCTCTCTCTCTCTCTCTCTCTCTCTCTCTCTCTCTCTCTCTCTCTCTCTCTCTGTGTCCTTAGGAAATTAAGGCTCTAAGAAGCCACGTTGTTGTTGTTGTTGTTGTTAGGTGCCGTCGAATTGCTATCCGACTCACAGCTACCCTCATAGGGTTTTCAATGGCCGACTGATTTTTCAGGATTGCCTTGGGAGTGGATTGCCAGGCCCTTCTCCCATTTTTGCAGTGCTGGGAATTGAACTCAGGACCTCAGAGACTGCAGCGCAGCACTCTACCAACTGAGCTAACAACAACAACAACAACAACAACAACAACAACAACAAGCCATGTTTCTTAATCAAGGTCAGTACGGTAGCAAACATTGACAGCCACCTGGAGCCTGACTTCTACCTTTAGCCCCACCCTATGGTACAGCAGGTGTCCACCCTGGCCAGGGCTGTCTGCCTCCTTCTGTCCATCCTTGAAGCCTCACCTCCCCACAGCGGCAGAGTGGACTGTCCATTTCTCCGAATTTGAACAGAAAGGAAAGAATTTCTAAGCGCCCTATTATGCAAATGTATGACAGAAAAGGAGGGCCGTGGCTTGGTGTCAGGAAATGAGATGCACTGAGAGGAGCTTCCTGGTGGAATAGAGAGGAGCCGTCTGTTTCTCAGCGGTGGAATTCGTCTGATTTCGTATTCTGTTCTACATGGCCATTGTGAACACTTCTGGGCACATGTACAAGAATAAATCCACAACATTTATTAGCCTGGAACTCGAGGTCAGGTTGCGCTGGCTAGTGCTCCCAGCTGCACTCTTCCCAGGATCCACCCACGGTGACTCAGTTGCAGGACCGGAGCCAGGCATAGCCCACACTTCAGGAGGTACAGTCATGAGAGAAGCCTACCCCTGAGCGGAGCCCTGATCGTTACATTAACCCTTTCTATGCACAAATCCCCGTGCGTGGGGTGTGCTCAGAGAAAAATGGGGAAAATCCCAGATCTCAGCCTTCCCAACTCAGCAGCCCGCCAGAGTGGTAAACAGGGGCTCCATTTTACACTGCACTGGAATCATTTACTTAGCAATGTGTCCTTACCCAGAGGCACTGCTGAATGGGGGGGTTGGGGTCCCCTGGAGAATGAGCTGGGAAAGAGAAGCTGGACAGTGGCAAACAGGTTTGTTTCCTGCCTTGCTCTTCTGCACCCTTGAGAGAATAACATGTGGCTCTCCGAGAAGGGATCACAATAGCATAAAGAAGCATGGGATAGCAATACTGTGGCAGTATGACATTCCCACGTTTGTCTGACAACCAGATCCTTCTTTTCCATGTGGCCTCACGTGAACAAGCTTGCAGATGAAATTTCAATTTAGCTCAGTTGGTAGAGCGCTGCGCTGCAGTCTCTGAGGTCCTGAGTTCAATTCCCAGCACCGCAAAACTGGGAGAAGGACCTGGCAATCCACTCCCAAGGCAATCCTGAAAAACAGTCAGCCATTGAAAACCCTATGAGGGTCGCTATGAGTCGGATACCGACTTGACGGCACCTAACAACAACAACAAAGACATAAAGTTGCCCCAAATTAGTATCCAGGCGTAAAAGGGAAGGAGGGTCACATTGTATCTAAGCATTAGCTGATCACCAAACAAGAAGCACCTATTAAGCATTAGCGAATTATACTTTATAATCAAATACCATAAAATATTTCTTTTTTTTCTCTTCTATGAAATGGTTATTAAAGTCTCTTCACTATTTTCCCTTTTTCTTATTGATCTGTAAGATTTCTTTATATATAAGTATCTTCTCCTCTTAGTTGCCTTTCATTCTCTGAATAAAAATATTTATTTCTTTAAAATTTTTACAACCAAAAGCACTACATTATTCTTCGTTAGATCTGTGGGAAGCAGTGTTCTATAAATCTCATTATTTGGACAACTGGGGAAATCTGAACATAATCTGGGTGTTGGACACTATGATGTCTATGTCAGGTTTGTTAATTCAGATAATGACATTGCACACAGACAGCAAGTGTCCTTGCTGTCAGGAGATGTATGCTCAAGTGTTTGGGGTGACCTGACGTGGTATCTGCAGCTTAGTTGAAATGGTTCAGAAAGCACACACACCCAGAGCCATGAGGCGAAAGGGTAGATATAGGTGGAGGGCATATGATGCGCTCCGTTCTAGTCCTTAAAGTTTCTGTGGGTTTGAATTTGTTATGATAATAAGTTGAGCAAATCTATGCAATTTGGAATTAGAAGACAAACTTCAGAACGACAGCCTGGTTCAAGGTGGAAGCTGTATTCTCGGCCATGTTTGAAAAGCATGGTCCTAGGCGGATGGCCAGGTGTCCTATTTAACAGTGGCTGACATGGGTGGGGCGGCCACTTCCTGCCCTGGCTGGCCTCCAGCGCACTTCCAGCAGCCCACATAACTCTGAGCAGGGGGCCAGCTATGACCCAGAGGGATGCAAGGGCCTGGGGCATACAAAACCCCAGCCTCGTGGGTACAGCCACTGGCATCACAACCAAAGATGGAACTTTTAAACTCTGCCTCTAATCACGTCTGCGCTAAAGCTTGTTTTTAGATTTTAGATGCTCTAATCACACACTGACTTGGTTACACTAATCACTTCACTCTGTGTGCATATCGAAAACATCATTCTATACACCTCATAGACAATGTAATAAAAATAGGGCTGGGGAGGTACAGCACTTGCCTAGCATGTGCAAGGTCCCGGGTTCCATCCCTAGGATCACAAAAAATAAAAATAAAAACCAGATGGCGCGATATCTCACCCGCCACGCCAACTTGGATGACAGTGATAATGACTGTCTACAAAGCAGGATCAAGAAGCTCAAGAATAAAGAGTCAATTATAGATTATCAAGGTCTGCACTGGATGGGAAGAGACCAGTGGGAAAAACTCCTGCACTTGTTAACTCGTTTCTTAGGAAATTTGAGAATAAACGAGAGGCACCTTATTAAATTCATCCAGATACAACCATTAACTCTCTGTAGCTTTACTTAGCCTGTAGCCATGGTCCTGTAGCATCTGATCCCGTCAGATCTCAGAAACTAAGCAGGGTCGGATCTGGTTAGTACTTGGATGGGAGACCACCTGGGAACACCAGGTGCTGCAGGCTTGGAAGACAGACCCGGCAACCCACTCCCCCAAATCAGTCTGGCATTGAAAACCCTATGAACAGCAGAGAAGCACTGACAATAGTGTTTCCCCTGTTGTACATAGGGTCGCTATGAGTCGGATACTGACTTGACGGCACCTAACAACAACAACAGCTTCACTTAAAGAGAAAATCTATGGTATCCTTTCTATGTACAATCTAAAAAGAAAAAGAAGCCAAACTCTGTTAGAGTAGAGAAGGGTTGCTCTCAGAGGCAGCAGCCCTGTCCCAGACCCAGCAGGAAACTGCAGGGAAGGTAGGCTAGCATGGGGGCCATCAGCTTGGCAGAGGGCCCACCTCTGCCAGACACGCTCTGCCCTGTCACGAAGCCCAGAAGGCAGGGAGCAGACAGGCCCCGTACCTCTTAGCTGTATGATCTTAGGGAAGTCAATACCAAGCCTGGGATCTTAGAGGTATAGAGGTTTGGTTTGGTTTGGTTTGGATTGGTTTTTGGTTTTTGGTTTTTCCTTTCTTGCAGATAAAACAAAAAACAAATTTGAATTACAACTCTATAACAGTTTTCTTTTGTTGTTGTTTTGTGATATTTGGGGTTGAACCCAGGGCCTTGCACATACTTTACAAGTGCTCCACCACTGGGTTGCATCGGCAGCCCATTTTTTATTTTTTGTCTTGAGACAGGGTCTCACTAAATTACACAGGCTTGTGATCCTCCCACCTCCACCTCCAGACTCACTGGGATTACAGGCGTGAGCCACCGCACCCGGCTTTTATAACAGTCTTTACTGCTTTAAAATGAAAAGAACAGGAAGTGTTTGTCAGAGTGGTGTCTGTGGATTCAGGCTGGGGTTGTGACAGGGTAGGCATTCCCCCCCAAATCATGAGACCCGGTTATCTCTGGGTGGTATTCTGGGACCCATTTAATAGCTGCTCCTGTCTCTTGGGGCTGGGGTTTAGCTCAGTTGGAAAAGCAATGCTCTGAGCTAAGGCCTGGATCCGATCCCTAGCACCGGAAAAATGGGGGCAGAGTGTGGCTCCCACTCCCAAAATAATCCAGAAATAATCAGCCATGTGGGGTTGTCTCTTGGGGGTTGAAGCTGCTCTCTGAAGCCCAGGAAGACAGCTGGCATCATTGCACAGGCCTGGCACGTGAGGCCAAGGCCTGGCCCTGCATCTATGGCTACTCGGATGCCTGTCCCAGGGCCTCTGCAGTCAGAGCACATGCTCCCGGCTCCCTCACCCTGGCCCTGTCCCTTCTTCAGGGGAGCCCCGCCCATGGGGAGGGCTTCCGCTCTACCCCGCCCACTTCCTCATTTTTGCCCAGAACTGTAAATGCCCTACGGGGCTCCAGGACCAGAGCTGCGGAGGCAGAGGCACAGCCCGTACAGCGAGGTTGCATCAGAGGCAGGAGAAAGAGCCAGTCCTTCTAGAATCTTCTTGGTCACTTTGGCGGTTCTATACAGACTCCCCTGTTGCACCCCAAGTGATAAGGCAACCAACCAAGCAAGCAGCGGAGGGCGCCCCCGGGGTCGCTGGTGGCTCACACAGCAACATGAGTAGCCCATGTCTGTGTTCCTCACATCCCAGGCAAAACCCGAGCTCACTCGAACAGGGCTTGGAAATAAAATGCTTCAGCCAGTCAGTGCTCTTCAAGAGAGCTCTTCTGAAGTGGCCAGGGTGGAGGCCTGCCCATTGCTGGGGCCCCACACACCCAGGAAGGGCCCCTCGCTCTCTGCACTGACCCCCCATCTCCCCTTCTCCCAAAGGGCCCAGAAAGCAATTACTGATCACAATTGAGTGTTCTTCATTGTGTGTGTGTGGGGGGGGGGGGCTCAAAACAGCAGAGCGGAAAATAGCATCCCTTAAAGGAACCATGGGGCTGGCATTTAGCTCAGTTGGTAGAGCGATGCGCTGCAGTCTCTGGGGTCCCAGGTTCGATTCCCAGCACCACAAAAATGGGAGAAGGATGTGGCAACCCCACTACCAAAGCAATCCCGAAACAGTCAGCCATTGAAAACCCTATGAGGGTCGCTATGAGTCGGACATGACTCGACGGCACCTAACAACAACAACAACAAAGAAACCATGCTAGCTGGAGTCTCCTGATGTGAGTAAAAAATAATAGCCAAGGTTCGCATCATTTAGGGATGTAGAGGTAGAGGGGGACAACTCAGACATGGCCTGGAAAGGCCCGGCCACCCGCTGTAGCATAGCCAAGCAGCAGCTCTGGCCCAGGTGTGGGCACCATGGCTGAACGGCCTCCCTGGTCCCACGGCAGGACCAATGAGCCTCCCCGCTACAGCTGTACAAAGTAGGAGCAAACCAGCTGCTGGCCAGAGGGCTCCACCCTGCCTCACCTGTGCACGGACCCAACCTTCACCCTCCCTCCCAGGCTCCCAGGTGCTTCTGAGCCCCTCCAGCAAGGTCCTTTCCCGGCCCGGCCCCGGCAGACTTTCTCACATTTCTCATTCACCCCTGGGCCTGAGCTGAGCACAGCCCCCGGGGCCACCTGGAGCTCTGTGCCCTCTGCACTCCCTCGCAGCTGAGCTGGCTGGGGTGGCATCCTTCCCTCCTCTGCCTGGGTGTCTTCTTCCAGAAGCATTTCCCAGCTCTTCTGCCTGCAGCTGGGAGCTGCACCCCAGGTCCCCATCAACACCATTGTTGTTGTTGTTAGGTGCCTTCGAGTCATGTCGAACTCATAGCGACCCTCATAGGGTTTTCAATGGCTGACTGTTTTGGGACTGCCTCAGCAGTGGGTTGCCACGTCCTTCTCCCATTTTGTGGTGCTGGGAATCGAACTCAGGACCTCAGACTGCAGAGCAGCGCTCTACCAACTGAGCTACATAGGATCTAGTGTTTTCTCCTCAGCCTTGACCTTCAGCTCAAGGCTCACGGCAGAGACCCCGCTTTGTTCACCCCTGACCCCCAGGTGTGGTGGTGGGCACAGGTGAATCCCAATCTGTGTTTGCTGCTGTGTATGCACGCACAGAGCACCCACTTGTCCCTCGAGTGGGGGCTTCTGTGTCTGTGTCTAACACCAGAGGGAGATGCGCTGCTCCTGATACCCTGCAGTCATGAATGGGCCAGAGAGAGCCGGGTGCGGTGGCACACGCCTGTAATCCCAAAGGTTTGGGAGGTGGAGGCAGGAGGATTGCAAGTTCCAGACCAGAGACAGTCTGCATAATTTAGCGAGACCCTGTCTCAAAAAGTAAAAAAATGGGCTGGAGGCGGCAGCTCAGTGGTCCAGTACTTGCAAAGCATGCAAGCGGAAGCCCTGGGTTCAACACCCAAGTACCACCAAAAAAAAAGAATGGGCCAGGGCTGTGATGAGGAGGGACTTCCTGAGGAAGTGCGTGGGCCGCCACGCACCAGGCTCTCCCAGGACCGCAACCCATCGGTGAGCCTGCAGCCCCCGCTCATGGGCACAGAGTGGCCCTGTCCCTGTTGGGCATCTCAGAAGGGGCCACCTTCTCGTCCAGCACCGAATGGGGACCACAGCCAGGGCTTTCACCCACATAAGCAAAACGCTGCACCCTTTCCTGGGAAAAAGTGGATAAGAGCCCGTTGTCCTCATCCTGTTTTTTTCCCTTGGTCAAACCATGCAAAAAAAAAAAAAAAAAAAAAAACTAAACTCACAATGGAACAACTTCCATTTCAGATCAGTTTCTCCTCCTCTAGCATGGTCTATTTATTTTTATTGGTTTGTTTCTCATTAAATCCTTCAATTACTCTGCAGTGTAAAATGGTGAAATTATTGGCATGTGCCACCTCCATCATGTATCTGAGTTCGCTTATTACACTTGCAGAAAATGCCTGAGTGGTATTTGCTCCTGTTGTGGATTGAGACAGAGTTAATAAATATTATTTGGTATTTTTTTTTCCCTGAGAAGCACTGCTTTTCTTGATTGTTTTTTACAGTTGGATTGGGAATATTGATTTATTCACCACTGTTACAATAATTGTATACAAGGAACAAAAAATGTGGAGGTAACATTTCATCAGCTCCAGCAGATTAATTAGTTGTAGTAGATTAGGCACAGTGTTACAGGGAAGATTTGCATTTAGAGGAAGAAAAAGTTTCTTCTTTTTTTTTTTTTTTTAAATCTTAAAAAACACCGAGAGAATTTAATAGAGATGTTTACCCTCAGCTCCTTCCCTCATTAGGCAATCAGGGCTTGCAGGTGAACCCGGAGGATAAATGCACATGAAAATATCCAATGAAGGAGTTGGGAAAAGGCTATGGAAGATCAAGAGAGGACAGCAAAGCCCTCTCAAAGTAGAAATCTTAGAACACTAAGAGAGTTTGAATATGCAAATGTTCAAACAGAAGTTTCTTCCTTGGATGGAGTGAAGCCTCCATGCCAGGAACCCATTTGCGTGTTTATTCTCAAACCCCCTGTGCCGTGGGTTCATTTGCATTTATCCTGTTGTTGTTAGGTGCCTTAGAGTCATGTCCGACTCGACTCTTAGCGACCCTCATAGGGTTTTCAATGGCAGGTTGTTTCAGGATTGCCTCGGGAGTGGGTTGCCACCTCCTTCTCCCATTTTGTGGTGCTGGAAATTGAACTCGGGACCTCAGAGACTGCAGCACAGCGCTCTACCAACTGAGCTAATCCCAGCCCAATAATGAGAGCTTTGTTGTTGTTGTTGTTAGATGCCGTAGAGTCATGTCCGACTCGACTCATAGCGACCCTCATAGGGTTTTTCAATGGCAGATTGTTTCAGAATTGCCTTGGGAGTGGGTTGCCACGTCCTTCTCCCATTTTTGGGGTGCTGGGAATTGGACTCGGGACCTCAAAGACTACAGAGAGGTGCTCTACCAACTGAGCTAAATCCCAGCCCTGCATTTATCCTGTTGGTGTTGTTAGGTGCCATCGAGTCGGCATCTGACTCATAGGGACCCTCATAGGGTTTTCAATGGCTGACTATATCGGGATTGCCTTGGGAGTGGATTGCCAGCTCCTTCTCCCATTTTTGCAGTGCTGGGAATTGAACTCAGGACCTCAGAGACTGCAGCGCAGCGCTCTACCAACTGAGCTAAATCTGCATTTCTCCTACCAGAATGTAAATGTGAATGCTTGGAGCTCGAAGATGAGAAGTTACTTTCTCAGGGGGGCTGCGTGACGGGGAAGAACTGGCGTCTTCTAAACATGAACATCAGACAGTCTTCTCTGGTAAAGCAGGGCATAGCAGACACGCACGCTGAAGACCAGGCATCACCCACACCCGCTGAGCCAGCCCGATCCCAGTGAATATGAAATGAAGCTTCTCCAGCGTGGACCTGTGGCCTTAATAACCGTGGCCCTGCACCTGCCTGCCTCAGAACCAAGCGCTCCTTCTCCCTGATGGGCCCAGGACCCCCTGGGGCTGCATCCTGCCCTATGGTTCAGAGGGTATGGGGCATTATGGGATGCATGCAAAATTAGAACTTATTTTTGATTTGAGAAACAATGGACAGCGTTACGAAGGAGGAAGTTGTCAAATGAGATGAAGGCAGAGCTCAGGAAGGGACTTTGAGTTGGGAGAAGACATCAGGGGCAGAGAAGGAGAACATTGACCTGGTGTCACCTCTGTCCCAGGAATGGAGACTGAAGGCCTCCTGTGTGGCCAGACTGGCAGGTCCTGAGTGAGGAGCCATAGGGAAACAAGACAGAAGCCCAGGTCTCAGACTGCCCACTGTGATGGCTGGGGCAGGGTCCAGGATCATTGACCACCAGGACCCCAGCCTTGCCCTTTCTGGGCCAATCCTTCCATACACGTGCACCTGGGAAGTGAGGCCAGGCAGGAAGCACTGGAGCAGATTCAATGGTTCAGTGAACACTCGCTCGGTCACCCTGGTTAATTCAGCCTGGCTGTCCAGCCAGTGTTTCTCCAAGATCGGAACAGAGTGTCTTGGTGTCTGGCTAGTTTTTGTTCCTTCTTCATGCATGTAAGTTTATTGTTTTTTATTTTTATTTAGCCCTACACTCATCATTTCATGATGAGGTACTTGATTTTACTTTTATGCAGGATCTTGATTTTTCAGCATCATTGAAGAATAATTGACAAATGGTATTGTGTACATATAAAGTGTCAACGTGATGCTTTTACGTAAGTAGACACTGAAATGAGCGCCACAATCACACGAATTAACACATCCATCACCTCACAGAATTACCTTTATACTATTGGGGAGGAAGCTTAAGGTCCGCTACCCTCTTGGCACATTTCAAAAACACAACACAGGCCAGCACACACCTGTGATCCCAGCGACTCAGGAGGCTGAGGCAGGAGGGTCAGGAGTTCAAGGCTGGAGGCAGCCTGTGCAGCTTAGCGAGACCTTGTCTCAAGATGAACTCAAAAAAGGGCCTGAGGATGGGGCTTAGCGGTGGAACACTTGCCTAGCACGCGTGAGGCCCTGGGTTCCAGCCCCAGTACTAAAAACAAACGAAACCCTGTGACACAGTGCTGTTAACTTCAGTGCCCAGGCTGAACTTCAGATCCCTAGAACTTACTCATCCACTACCCGGAAGTTTCGACCTTTTGAACAACATTTCCCCATTTCCCCACTCCCATCTGCTCTCAGTTTCCTGGACCTATTTCCCCATCTGTAAAATGGCGGATGAGAAGGACCAAGACCCGTAGACCCCACAGCTGACAGGCCTGTGGATGCCGAGCGTCCTCCTGGTGCCTGAGAGTGATCACAAAGTTAAGCCGCTGCCCTCTGCAATCCCCGCCCAGAGGCCACTGCACCCTCCATGCCGGCCAAAGGTGCCCCCTCCAGCACCTCTAGGATCATGAGAGGGTTCCTGTGCCCTCCAGAAAGGGGAATCTGGCTTAGTTGGGTCAGTTCCCAGCTGACGCTACAAACAGAGGGTGTACCAACGGCAACCCTTGCAGGGTGCAGGCGGGAGGCTCAGCGGGCATCCTCCTCCGACCTCCCCCATTGGGTCCAAGCAGCTCTCGACTGCCAGCCCAGAGACCCCGGCCAAACATCTCAGGCTTTGGAGTCAAGGGGACTGAGGTTTCTCAAGTAGCACCAGCACAGCTGGCACCTCTGCACGTACACCGTGGGTATCAGGGCACACTTGCCATGTTGTCGTTGTTAGGTGCCGTCGAGTCGGTATCCGACTCATAGCGACCCTCATAGTGTTTTCAATGGCTGACTGTTCCGGGATTGCCTTGGGAGTGGATTGCCAGGCCCTGCTCCCATTTTTGTGGTGCTGGGAATTGAACTCGGAACCTCAGAGACTGCAGCGCAGCGCTCTACCCACTGAGCTAAATCCCAGCCCGGGCACACTTGCAGCAACCCCGATAGCCCAAGGTTGGCGTGGACCTCTGCAGAGAGGAAATTGGCTCAGAGAAATGATACAAGTTATAGGGTTTCCAAAACTACTTGGTGGGACAACTAACATCACCTCCATGGGCATGTGCCCACAAAGCCCGTGACAAACTCCAGCCACAGCTTCTTTTTCAAATGCAGGGGCCCTGGGTCTGTGCAAGCCACGTCTGGGCAATTCAAGTGTGCTAATCAGACTTTTGTCACTATGACCAAATATCGGTTGGAAATGTTTTAAAGGAAGAAAAACTTATTTTAGCTCACGGTTTCTGAGGTTTCAGCACATGCACCATTGATTCAGGGCATGCGCCATGGCAAGGCAGAACACAGCAGTAGAAGCATATGGCAAATGGAGACCCAGGATAAGAAACAGCCCCCGAGGACACGCCCCCAGTGGCCTACCTCCTCCAGTGAGGCTCCACCTCTCAAAGTTATCAGAACCTCCCA
Source organism: Pedetes capensis (assembly GCA_007922755.1). NCBI lineage: Eukaryota > Metazoa > Chordata > Mammalia > Rodentia > Pedetidae > Pedetes > Pedetes capensis. The sequence goes on along the minus strand of VMDO01002957.1, from coordinate 102,877 downwards.
AAATGGTGCCACCAGCTAGAGACAAGCCTGCAATGCATTAATCCAAAAGGAGAATGTTCTGGCTCATGTTGCCAGTAAGAAAGGGGCATTACTGAACCTGGGGGTGGTTGCCCTCAGGGTCCCCACCACCTCACAGGAAGTTCCTTTCTCTGGACACCAGAGTCCTCCCTCTGCCTGGTTTGAGTGACGGGTACAACCCCTTGAAGTCCTATATGCTTTCATTGCAACTTTACAACAGTACAGAAGAAAGACTCCAGAGAACTTCAGTCAAGGCCACACTTACTGGTTCAACCAATAAGCCAAATCAGAGCTGGCCACCAGGGTGCACGTCTGTGATCCCAGCGATGCGGGAGGCAGAGGCAGGAGGATCGCGAGTTTTAGGCCAGAGACAGCCTGCATAACTTAGTGATATCCTGATGCAAGATAAAAAATTAAAAAGGGCTGGGGGAGCAGCTCAATGGTAGAGCACATGCAAAGTATGGGGCCCTGGGATCAGGCCCCTAGCACTGAAGAAAAATCATTCAGTGAAATCAGTCATTCACTGCAGCAAATACCAACAGCGTGTGAGCACCACGGCGGACATTCTCCAGGTGCTGTGGAGGTGAGAATGAGCGAGACAGAAGGTCCTGACTGTAGAAAAGGCTACAGAATAAGGGGAAGGGGCCAACCAGTGAAGACCAAGCAAACAAGAACCAACAACAATAACCAGGCTGGCGTCCAGGAATCCATAAGCACAGCAATCCCAGGGGTCCCAGAAAAAGAGGGCGACTCTCATCTTTGAGGCAACAGACCACCATGCGTGTGGCAGGGAGGGATGGGGGGAAGAGATGTGGGGAGCTTCCTGTCACTCGGATGGGATTTGGTGTTATAACAAAAAGAGAAGGGCCATTGGGCCAATGAAATGAACATGTAGAATTATGGGGTGTTTTTGTTTTTGTTTTTGTTTTTGTTTTTGTGGTACTGGGGGTTGAACCCAGGGCCTCACACCTGCATGCTCTACAAGTGCTGGACCACTGAGCTGCTCTCCCAGCCCTTTTTTTTTTTTTTTTTTACTTTTTGAGACAGGGTCTCCCAAAATGGGCTGGGGGTGCAGCTCATTGGTACAGCACTTACAAAACATGCTAGTGTGAGGCCCTAGGTTCAACTCCCAGTACAGCAAAAAAAAAAAAAGCACAATTAAATTTAGTGGTATTGTTGCTGTTGTTAGGTGCCTTCGAGTCGGTATCTGACTCATAGCGACCCTGTATACAACAGATGAAACATTATTATCAGTACTCCTCTGCTGTTCATAGGGTTTTCAATGGCAGATTGATTTTTGGGAGGGGGTTGCCAGGTCCTTCTCCCAAGCCTACAGTATCTGGTGTTCCCTGGCGGTCTCCCATTCAAGTACTAACCAGGCCCGACCCTGCTTAGCTTCGGAGATCTGACGGGATCAGATGACACAAGGCTATGGCTGCAGGCAAATTTAGTGTAGAAGGGACAATATAAGGAGTAGAAAGGAGGAGGAAGGGAACTAGCAGAGGGAAGCAAAGATTGGAGAAGATAGGATGCGGAAGGAGGGCCAGTGTGGAAGGATAAATGGGGACAGGACAATCTAAATGTAAACAGTGCAACTTCATGAGTATATTGGAAAAATAGGGGAAGATCACCCAAATCTGCATCCGAGTTCTACTACGTAGTAGCCATGAGGCTCCATACACCTTGTGGGTTGATGAAAGTGTTGCTAGAAATGATGTAAAGGATGCATAACAGAAAAAGCCAATGCTGTATTGCTCTGTACCCCATCATCATTTACTATGAAATAAATATAAATTTATTTATAGTATATTATAATATATTATATGTAACATATATTATAAATATATTATATATAATATAATATATTATATTATACCATAATAAATAAAATAAATATAATAGAATGATATAATACATTATATATAATATATATAATATATAATATACATAAAATATATTATAATATATAATAATATATAATATACACAATATATATTATAATATATAATAATATATAATAATAATATAATATAATAAATAAAATAAATATAAATATAAAATATAATATAAATAAAATAAATAGGAGCTGGAAACACAGGGAAACTTGAAACTCAGAGACGCATGAAGAGAGAGTTGGCCACGGAGGGACCTTGGTACCCAGCTGAGCCTAACAGGTGCAGGGACAGCACAGCAGGATGGCCCCAGGCCTGAAAGTAAGAGGGCCGGCCTTCCCACCCTTACTCATCGCTGAGAGCAGCCCGAGCAGCCGGGCCCTTACCCACGAACACCAAAGATGTTTCCCGAGAGAAAAAAAATGAACTGTCTGGGAAGAAACGGGCAGTTAGGTAGCTATCAGTGTCCTCAAATAATCCCTTAAAATTGACAAACAATGGGCTCCCAAGCAGTTTTGCCACATCCTGCTCTTAAATGTGACTGGACAACACCCAGTTTGCAGAAAGATAATTTTGTAAGTCAGCATAACAAACATAATCACCATAGGAAATCCTGCAATACAGTACAAAGAATAAATACTGAGAGAAAACTTAGTCAATATTTTCAAAGGGAATGGAGATCTTTAAATCCACAAAACTAGGACAGGTAAGATGAAAAAAGAATGAAGACCAAGAAAGACTTCTAGAAAATTAAAAACATTTGCTGAATTGTAACATGAAGTTGAGAATTTTTTTCCTAGGAAAAGAAAACTCATCAAAGCCATAAAATAAGACAACAGATAGAAATGATATTAAATTAGTCCCACGTCCAACTGGGAAAGGTAGCAAGAAGAAAGAATGCAGAAAACAGAGGAAAGGAAAGAAATGACAAAAATGAACTTTCCAAAACTGAAAATACTTGTAAAGGTTAAAAATATATATCCTCCACAATCATTTTCACAAGATAGAAAAATCATCATGATGGACTCAGAACACTAATAGAATAAAAGATAACAAGTGCAATGAGGGGGTGAGGAAGACAGATTGCCTACAAAGGAAAAGAAATCAGATCGACATCACATTCTTCAACAGCCCCATTGCCAGTCGTCGCCAGGAGTCAATGGAACGATGCCTTCAAAGTTCTGAAGAGCTATTTTCAAACCTCAATTCTATTCCCAGTCAAACTATCATTCGGGATGAAAGCAGAGTAAGGTGTCTTTGAGACATGCAAGAATATAGAAAGCTGAGCTCCCAAGCAGATCTTCAGGAAGTTATTTAATTATACATAAGGAAATAAACTAAGAAAAAGTAAAGCAGGGAGGCCAGAAGTCAGTACGTTAAACCCGGGAGAGCCTAACGTGAAATTCAAAATCGGCAAGTGGATAAGGGGCCCAGGGAGCAAACAACACAGATTAGGAGGGCAAGGCAGAGGCATCTGAGAGGCTGTCTCTAGGAAAAGGAAAACCCATGGCTAAGATGCTCTGAGAGCTTAGAAAAAGTTGAGCAGTTGTGCAATGTAGAAAAAAGAGAATGGGTTTTAACTTAGTGTCATGAGCATTTTCCACAGCTTCTCAGAGCCAATGGGACATTCAGAAAAGAAAATATAATTATAGCAGAGCCCTTATTTCTATAGTGAACATTATTTCCAGAATCATAGCAATGTAAACGGTATTCATTGGTTTTGAAATGTTGCAGTACACGTTTAGACAAAATGCACTGATGACTAACTGAATCCGTATCAGAATATAAAAGCTCTAACCTTGATGATATAAAAGAAAAGGACATCTGACAGAATTGAGAAGCAGGAGAAAAGAGAGGTTGGTGAATGGATGAGAGGGTGGAAGGAAGGGTGAGGAGTCCTCTAGAAGGACTTTCAGAGGGAAAAAGGAAGTTAGTTGTGTTGTTTGATTCTCCAGAAATGACCAGTTGAGGAACTTAAAATGATGGATTAACCAAACTAGAGGAAGAAGAGGCAGGGAGAAATTCTTAACAAATCCTCCTCTCCTGTGCCAATCACCATGTAAGCAACATTGAAAGTTAAATCCAGAAATAAAAATAAATATGTGCAGCTCATTTAGGAAGCAAAAATAAAACTTACAAAAAATAAAGCGTGATGGTCCATGGAATGTGGAGTTAGGGATGAGAGCAAATGCGGAAAGAGAATTGATCCCCATTATCATCCGCCTGGGATGTTTGAATGTTTCTTAGCCTTTGTTGTATTAGCAATATCTTTTTCCGAAGATAGTTTAGAAATTCTCTCTTTCATAAAAGAAAATAAGAGTTGTACCCTATAAGAGCAAATAAACTCCCATCCAGAAGTCTCATTCTAATTGAACATCCACACTGAACTTTGAATACCTGGCTACCTACCCCCATCTGTTTTCCTTTAGAAGAGAAGGTGCCTGATGGTGTGCTCCTGGACCACTACGCACTAGTGAAAAAGAAAGGCTGAGCTGCTCCACACCCAAACCCAAACCACGGGAATGGGTCTCTCTAAGGACAAGAACATGGCGGTGCTGTTTTGACCGTCATCTGAGGTGATTCCCACTGACCTGCAACACGGTCATGGCCACTCTGACCAAGCTGAATGAGAATGGATGGAGCTATGGGAACAGCAGACCCCAAACACGTCAAGATCCAAACACAACAGACACCACACCTCTTCCCCACACGACATCATGGAGCCCCCCATGGGGTGAAAGGGTTGGGCTCCACTCTCCTGCACCTCTGTCATCCCTTAGCCTCTTCCGTGGCCTGGAAATGCAACCCATGACTCCTCTCAAACTCTACCAGAAAGGACATGGCTACTCCCTACTGCAAGCGAGGTGCTGTTGCTAGGTGCAGACAAGTCAGGCCCGACTCATAGGGACCCTATGTGCAACAGAATGAAACACTCCCCGAAAGTGTGCCGGGCCCAGCACTCTGTCAGTGCTTCTCTGCTGTTCACATGATTTTCAATGGCGGATTATTTTGAGAGTGGGTTGCCAGGTCCTTCTTCCTAGCCTGCAGCACCTGGTGCTCCCAGGTGGTCTCCCATCCAAGGACTAACCAGGCCAAACCGGGTAAGTTTCTGAGATCTGACAGGATCAGACACCAGGGTGCTATAGCTGCAGACATTCATGAGGTGGGCAATGAAAATGAAATAAAATGTGTGCCCAGGAAAACAGAGTTTTGGTAATTGGCTAGAAATCGCCACATAGAGCCACAGCACTGGCCACAGAAGCATCATGTCCCAGCTGACCATGATGATGCTCAGTATTAACAACTTGTGGAATGAGGGCTCACTGTGCCCAGAAAGAAAGGCCCCTCTGAACCGGAACCCCCCACACACCATAAGGGGCAAGCATGGTTTCACACAGCAGTGGGCACGGGTTCAGATTTTCATGTCGGGGACTGGGGTTGAGATTTCCCTTTCTCTTCCTGGATAGCTGCACGGTCTTTCTGTCATGACTAAATTGCCCTCAATCCAATGTTATGATTTGAATCTGAAATCTCTCCCATAAGCTCATGCTCTGAACACTCCATCCCCAGGAGGTGAGACTGCTTTAGAAGGTTGTGGAAACTTTGGGAGGCAGCACCTACCTGGAGGGAGTAAGTCACTAGGGGAGGTCCTTAGGGGTATATTATCCTTGGTCCTGCCCTGTGGGCTCTCTCTCTCTGTTTCCTGTCCACTGTGATGTGAACAGCTGTCCTTTGCCACATGTCCCCACCACCATAATGTTCTGCCCAAGTACATGGGACCAAGCAACTATGGACTGAACCCTCTGAACCGTGAGCCAAAATAAATCTCTCTTCCCTTAAGTTGTTTCTGTCAGGCATTTCGATCACAGCCACATAAATTAACTAATACACAAAATGTCCACATTGAATCTTAATCCCAACTACAGCAATCTCTTAAAACTCACTCAAAATTCCTGAATCACCTGGAGAATAAAAAAAAAAAATCTCAGGAGATTTCTAAATGGGACACTTCTGGGATTCTCTCCCCAGGTTGACATGAGAGACAGGAACCAAAGGGTGTCTACCATGACCAACCTGCACTGGGTCTACGCTTGCCGCATAGGGAGCTTGGAGGAGCACAAGATGAGGATCATTTACCTTTGTATTTTCTTCTGTTTCAAATGACTTTGATGGAAAGCAAAACAGAAAAAATGGAAAATGCTGTTATTTTGATGCTTGGAGTCAAATTGACAATCTAGAAGTCCTGCGCATCTGTTATTCAATGTTACTTAATTTAGAGACAAGGTATTTTCACTAGTTCCTAGTATAGGAATATTAGAATTTTTTCCAAATACCAGCTAAGATTTTCTTGAAGTTAATCTACCACATGAGATTTAGATGGGGGGGGGGAGAGAGAGAGAGAGAGAGAGATTTCTAACTATAACTGGTTTAAGGTCAAATCTTTTTTTCATTCCATGTTCACACATATAGCATATAGTTTCCTCCTTCGATTGAAGAAATAAATAAAATTAAAAGTGACCCAAGAACGTGTAGCGTTGGATGTATGGAGTCCACCTGATGAAATACTCATGAATGACAGAAATATCGAGGTAGCAAAGCATATTATAAAACGGTTTCAGTATAGTAAAAATACACTCTCCCTCCTCTCTGACCTGTCTCTCCTAGCCTACACTCACAGAAGTCTCCTTTCCAAGGAATAACCAAGCAGTATTCCTGGTGGTACAAAGACGTTACGTTAATTACACTGTCAGTGCATTTATGGATCTGATTGAGAAATATTTTTGAGAAGGTAAAACATATAACTCATTTAGGTCACAGTTAAAATATCCCAAGCAGGAATGTATAATACTCTATATGGAAAGATAAAACTTGAAGCAATGGAAAGAGAACTTATGTTACCAACGGAAACTCTAGCTAAGTCCTGCTCTGCTTTTACTGCATCACCTCTTTTTATACCACAATTCAATCATTCATAAAATAAAAGTAAAAACTGACCACAGGCAGTTATGTTTTTAAATGAAAGGAGAAAATAAATTCGATCAACAAGCTCTACACAAATATGATTAATTAGAAAGGGATTCTTTCCCTAGGCATAAATATGAAAGCGTTTGTTAACTGTTGCCATCAGTAGTTAGTTTTGACATGTGTTTTGTGAGTGTGTGTGTGTGTGTGAGAGAGAGAGAGAGAGAGAGAGAGAGAGAGAGAGAGAGATTATGCTTTCTGTTAAGATTCAGTTTGATTCTTTCATCTAGAGATGGGAGGCTGACCTGATATGGATCCAGAGAGAAACTACAAAGATACATGTGGAAATTTCCACCAATCTTGGGAAGCAGGTGGGAGATATTTCTGCCAGGGTTTGTTGTTGTTGTTAGGTGCTATCGAGTCGTGCCCAACTCAGCGACCTTCATAGGGTTTTCAATGGCTGATTGTTTTCAGGATTGCCTTGGGAGTGGATTACCACATCCATCTCCCATTGTGGTGCTGGGAACCGAACTTGGGACCTCAGAGACTGCAGAGCACGCTCTACCAACTGAGCTAAATCCTAGCTCTGCCAGGGCTTAGTTAACTTTAAGTATGGAAGCCCCATTCAAGCAGGAGGTAGATTTACCAAGGCCCAACCTGAAAATCTGGACAGAGGATGGCTGTCTTTGCCCGCCTCTTAGAAAACGCTCAGTTGGGGTCCAGTCTCAGATGGGATCCAGATGCTGCAAGCTCCATGGCCTCTGAGATTGGTCCTGAAGAAATGGGAGTGACTTGTCCTGCTGGGGCTTTCCCCCCAACCTCAGCTGCGCAAACCAGTGCTGAGTCCATGGAGGTGGGACAGCCCAGCCAGCCCAAGAGGAGGAGGAGTCTGATGAGCTCTCTGATTGGTTTGGGGCTTTAGGGACTCTGGACTCACACAGCTGTAGACAACTACCCAGGCCTCACCCCACAGGGCCTTCTGCTTTCCACAACTCCAGGGGCCACACACATTCTACCACATGTGGGAAGGAGCCAGGGGGCCACCCAAAACTTCCAGCCTCATGACGCGTCACTTGGTACATCTTCGTGACCGACAGAAATGGTGTACGGAACTTCCGGTGCTCACAGAAGAAATCCAGGGCTGTGAGCTTAACAGAAACCCAAAGAAGGAACGTTCAGTGGCCTCTGAGCAGACGCAAATGATGTGGGTCAGACAGAACTGATTCAGAGCAACAGGCCTCTCAGGAGACCTCTGCCCACCCCCTGCTCAGGCTTCACGCTGGCTGGGGTCCCCTGTAGCATCAGGGACTTAGAGGCGTGGCCCTCCCTCAGCAGACAGTCAAAGGGACTACTTAGCTTTCCAGCCAGCCTGAGCTGAGCCCTGTGTAGCCAGCGGAATTCGGGGCAGAGCCCCCCACAGACAGATACAGCTGCACGGGACTCTGAGCAAAGCAGGCCTGTGGGGGGCGGGGTTGAGTTCCAGGCTCCCTCTGACTCCGGGATTGTCTGTCTCTTGAAATGACAGCAGGGACAGCCAGCTCCTGATGAGGCTGCTTGACACATGGTCATTGGCCCTTGGTCTCTCCCTTTTATTGTCCTGTTCCGTCTGTACATCCTGTACAGATAATGCAACCTGCATTCAAATGAAGCCCCTTCTAACCAGCACGCGCCAACCAGGCCGAGAGGACTACTTCAATTCCATGCACTTCTCTCCTATATTTAAAAAAAAATAAATACCTTTCGTTAAAAAACTATGATCCACAAAAAAATGGGTACCTGAATTCTTACATTTTTAAAAGAAACTTCTGTGTTTATCACAACCAATAAATACCATCTTATACTGCTAAAGCCTGCATCGGTAGCCTTGTGGCGTCCGATCCCGTCAGATCTCGGAAGCTAAGCAGGGTCGGGCCTGGTTAGTACCTGGATGGGAGACAGCCTGGGAACACCAGATGCTGTAGGCTTGGGAGAAGGACCTGGCAACCCCCTCCCAAAAATCAATCCGCCATTGAAAACCCTATGAACAGCAGAGAAGCACTAACAATAGTGTTTCCCCTGTTGTACAGAGGGTCGCTATGAGTCGGATACCGACTTGACGGCACCTAACAACAACAACATATACTGCTAAGCAATGTTTGGTTTTCACCTGAAACTTCCTACCCAGAATATGGAAGTGTAAGACCTATTTGAAGTAAGACTGAACTTGAAGACAAGCCTCGTTTTTACTTCTCGTAAGCATGAAGAGAGCTAGTCCGGTCTGCAGGTCTTGTCCACGAGCGTCTACCTGGTCCATAAAGTGCAAGATGCTTAACAAATTCCATGCCACTTTCTAGTCCTCCCAACTCTCTCAAAGGTAAGAAGACAGCAGCTGCCCTGGGAGACCCTGCAAGCAGAGACTCCCGTCTGAGAAAGGGGGTAAGGTCAGCTGAACCCTTGGCTCTAAGAGAGGCTGCCATGAGGCGTACAGGGGACGGCTGAGGGCCGCTGTGGTCAAGCATCACCCTGTAATCCATTAGGGTGTTAGAGTCAAATGCAGAATTAGCTGTTGCCTACGCAGAATTATGTTAAACACGGGCCAGACTGAAAATCAATATTCTGCTTAAGTAACTGGCCCTCTAGTAATTTAATGAAGCTAAATTGCATTACACCATGGCAAGGTGGAGGAGATGATTCTGTCTCAACCCTTCCATTATACAGGGGCCGCTCAGCTCTGCACCTAAAGAGAAACTAAACACATACTCATTTTTTTCCTGAAGTTAGGACTGTGCTTTTTACACCAGATTACTTGCCTGCTTCTTTAATTTAAAGCTAGAGTAAATAATTTGCAGTCCCATAATTAGAAAAGTACTACAGACTTGTAATAAGAAAGAGAAATTGCTGGTGGACTACTGGAAAATGATGCTTTTCTTAAATCCATAAAAATAAAACTTAGGGAAAATGAGTGGGAACTGAAGAAATTTAGTTATAGCATAATATGAAAATTTAATGGTAAAGGCTTCAAACTGACACTGTAATTAATTAGGGTTATAATCTGAATAAAGACTATGAGGTAAATGTGGAGATAAATTTCTTTTAAAAATAGTCCACAATATGTGTAAATAAAATATTGTTAAGTGTAACTGTAATGTATTGGCCAGCAACCCACTCCCAAAAATCAACCTGCCATTGAAAACCCTATGAATATCAGAGAAGCACTGACAAAGTGTTTTACCTGTTGTATGTAGGGTGGCGGGCTGGGATTTAGCTCAATGGGTAGAGCGCTGCGCTGCAGTCTCTGGGGTCCTGAGTTCAATTCCCGGCAATGCAAAAATGGGAGAAGGGCCTGGCAATCCACTCCCAAGGCAATCCCGAAACAGTCAGCCATTGAAAACCCTATGAGGGTCGCTATGAGTCGGATACCGACTCGACGGCACCTAACAACAACAACAACGTAGGGTCGCTGTGAGTCGGATACCCACTCAATGGTACCTAACAATGTATTGGCCATCTGTGTACAGTATGGTTTGCTTTGTAGCTGCTTGTCTTCTTTCCTTTGATTCTGGTGTGTGTGAGTGTGTGAGCACACGTATAACACGTGACAACTGGAAGTTCACCGAGCCCAAAACCCTTTAATGTAACACCTGAAATGGGCATCTTCTCCTTGAAGATTCCACGACCAGAGCTTCAAGCTCTCCGTGCAGTCAGAAGGTACTCATTACAACATTCTAACCACAGACGCTTCTGCTAAAGATGATTGACAATAGAAAGGAGGTGCCGGCACACTGTTGCCGAGTTATAGGGAACTCATTTATTTATTATTCAGTTACAAACTTCACCTATCTAAAACACTTCACAGACTTGTGTCCAAAACTCCAAATTAAAACGACAATAATTGCATGTTGCTTAGGATGGGATAATAGCAAAGCCAGAAATCTTTCTTTTATAGGTACCAATATGGATACTCTAAGACCCAGTAAATTTTATTAATCATGTGGGTCACTGTCTTTGAGAAACTTCCCATTTCAAACTTGTATATTTTAATTGGCATTCACCATTGGCTTTCCTAACTCCCTTATTTTTCTCAGTCTTTCAAATTGGAAAGGACAGAGGACATCAATAAAGACAATTAAAATGAAGATGATTCTTGCAGCACAACATAACTCTTAAGCTCCAAACCTTTATGCCTCTGCTTCCTTCAATCATTCAGAAGCCACCAAAGCAAGGTCAAGGTTAGTGGGGGCATCTCCCAAAACCCTGCAATAGCTATCAAATAAAAGCTATATATGTTCTCAGTCCAGATGCAATTACATCTTAATTTCATATTTAATTATCTTGGTCCTAGAAAAATAGTGTTGGCCTTCCGAATTGATAAGTTTTACACTCATGGTTTCAACCAACCAGGGATCAAAAATACATGTTAGGACAAACATTGCATCTGTGTGGAACATGTACAGATTTCTTTTTTCACCCTAAACAACACAGTGTGACAACCACTTACATAGTCTTTACCTTATACTACGTTATCATAAGCGGTCTAGAAATGATTTAAAGTGTACGGGAGGACGCGCATACATTGACTGTAAATAACACACTGCTTTATATAGGAGACTTGAGCACTAGGGATTTCTTTATCCAAGGGGACCGTAGAGCCAATCCCCCACGAATGTCAAGAAACAATAGTAGTGACGCCAACTCGGGAACCTCCCATTAATGAATGGAAGAAATATAGTTTGAAACCCCAAATGCAGTTGGAATACTGACTTCCAAGAATAGAAGGTTCTGGGCAGCAAATAGGGAGAAGCTTCTCAAACTTCCTACTCCTACCTTGCACAGAGATGTTGTTTGTATCAGGGGATAATAACAGGAGCACAGGTACATCCTGTCAAGGTAAGATTCTCAGAGTCTGGTGCCATTAGAACGTTTTATAGGAGCCCACAAATCCCAACATAGAAGACTATCACTTCTAACTGGTGATATGACCAACCTCACTGGCACCTTTATTTTAAGCATCCTCAGAAGTGTATTAATTCTTCAAATAACAGTCTTCTCAGCCCACACTTAGTACTTGCTTCTATGTTACACTCTTCTGAAGCGATGGAGCATGTGGTTTTGATAGTTCAAACAGTCGCTGATGTTGAGACCATGTTTCCATGGGGTTCAACAGCCAAGTGGTTAACAATGTTACCAAGTAAATGGTAATAATTAGGCTGTCCCCCTGTGGAAAGGCAGGAATGTGTTTGGTAAAGCTGGACAATATCCTTTCTCTTTATTCTGCCTGTAGAATCAGGAGGGTGATGGTGCCTTTTGCAAAAGCAGAAGAGATGGAAGCAATTCACGGGAAAGGAAACGTAGGAAAAAAGGAGGAATCTTTGGCTAATCCTTTACTTCTGTGGGTTTTTCAAATGAGAACTTTTGCACTCCTATCTGACAACACTATTTGACCAGTAGAGCAATTTTGCACATAACATAATATAAAATATAAGCATGTATATAGAATCCTGGGGAAAAGAAACACGGATGACTCACATACATTCAAAAAATAAATAAATCTGATGATAAACTAACAAAACATTAAGCTCAACAACAAATATCATTCTCAACTATCTAATTTTGATGCATAAAAGTCAAAAAGTAAAATCTTCACTCTAAATGTGAACCTCACTTTCTTCCAGGCTGCTGGTGAGAACAAGTGAGGCCAATTCTTTTGCAAAGAGATGCTTCCACACCCACTTATTTGTAAATTTCACTTTGTGAAATCTACCCAAAGAAACAGTCCTACCTATGGGAAAAGCTTTCTCCAAAAAGTGCCCAGTGCAGAGCTGTGTCTAATAATAAAGGAGAAACTCCAACTATCTAATAATAACAAAAACAGTTTAGTGAGTTAAGTTAATGGTAGGAATATATGCCATTTACAAAGGACAGTCATGAAGTTTTTACTCAAAATAGAGAAAGGTTGATGATAAAATTTTAAGTGAAAAAGATGGCATGCAAAATCATATGTATGGAACAATATCAATATTTTTAAATATGTAGGCAAAATAGGGGCTGGGATTTAGCTCGGTGGGTAGAGCGCTGCACTGCAGTCTCTGAGGACCCGAGTTCAATTCCCAGCACCGCAAAAATGGGAGAAGGGCCTGGCAATCCACTCCCAAGGCAATCCCGAAACAGTCAGCCATTGAAAACCCTATGAGGGTTGCTATGAGTCGGATACCGACTCGACGGCACCTAACAACAAATAACAACAGGCAAAATAGGCTCAGTTACCAAAACGTTAATCAAAAGTGGTGAGGGTGTGGGAAATGATAAGTTTTAAATAATACTCTACATTTTTAGAAAGTCCTACAATAGATTGGTACTACTCTTACAATGTGATTTTCAAAGCCTTTCTTACTGTAACAGGGAAGGAGAAAAGTTCCATCTGCTTGATGGCAACAAATGCTCTCTGTTTCTTTCATTGTTGTTGTTATTAGGTGCCATCGAGTAGGTATCCAACTCATAGTGACCCTACATACAACAGGTGAAACACTATTGTCAGTGCTTCTCTGCTGTTCATAGGGTTTTTAATGGCGGATTGATTTTTGGGAGTGGGTTGCCAAGTCCTACTCCCAGTTTCTTTCATTGTTGTTGTTGTTGTGTGCCATCGAGTCAGTATGTGACTCATAGCGACCCTCATAGGGTTCTCAATGGCTGACTGTTTCAGGATTGTCTTGGGAGTGGGTTGCCAGGTCCTTCTCCCATTTTTGCGGTGCTGGGAACTGAACTCAGGGACCTGAGAGACTGCAGCGCAATGCTCTACCAACTGAGCTAAATCCCAGCTTTCTTTCATTAGCGGAGGATAAACTAGAGACCATCTTACAGCAAGGGCAGGCTTAGTTCAACTCCTTCCTGTTATCAGTAAGGAAACTGAGGCTCAAGGCAAAGAGAGACCTGTGCTTTAGAATTTGTCGCTTTAATCCAAGCGTTGGTCCCCTGAGGGAAACGACTATGCTCCCACAGGCCGCTCTGGATCCTCCCGTATGGCGTATCTGGAGACCCGGAGGCACCAAACCCTGCCACCCGGTGAGTCCGTGTCCCATGCTCATGCATGAGTGACTCCTCTCTCTAGTGTCACCCAGACTTGTGCGCTCCTCTGGAGGGGTGACTTTACAGAGTGAATATCAGCAAGAATTAACACAGCCGCTGGTGGCAGACAGGAGTGAACAGGCTGTGATCCCAGGATCTCCTCCCTCTGATAGTGGCACAGTCAGGGGACTGAACAGCCCCCACCTCCCCAGGGTCCCCCACCCATGCTTTGGAGGATGAGCTCAGGTGAGAGGAGCCAGTGGGCAGCGGGGACGCTTCTTGCTGTCCTGGCAGACAAAGCCCTGGTTGTCCAGAACAGAAGCATGGATTCGAAAGATATTTCTATCTTTTGTGAATTCTGCTTCCACAAAAATGTCACCAGGAGACTTAATTTTCATAGCAAGGGATAATTTTATGTCTCTGCATGAAGGTTTAGGATGGAAGTCACCTCCAGGGCAGAGGGACACTTTAGAGGGAAAGAGAGGAGGGACCAGAAGGTGGATGAAGGAAATCCCCTCAGGGCTTTGTTGGGGGTTTTCAACCTTCAGGAAAAACTCCTACCATTTTACCTACAGAACTCGGGGCCCTGTTTTACAATTTATGTCACAGAGTTCATGTACTATCACATTTCAGCTTCCATCAAATTTCATAGAGTTAACAAAAAATGTTTTTGGACATCTGGATGTTATGTTGTAAAGTGTGTGGGTCACAGGCATGTTATAACCTGGGGGCGAGGAGGGGTCACATCGCCTCCCCACTCACCTCCTCTAGGGTTTGGGCAGGGAGGCTCTGGTGAATTTGTGCACCGAAATGGCTGTGTGAAGGATAAAGTGCTGTGCGAATCCGAGGGCGTGTGGATTCCTGTCCCCAAACAATGCAGCAACATGCACTCGGCCACTCTGCCTTCGTGAAGGGAATGTCTTATTGCTCTCAGGTATTGGCTCTTAAAATACATCATGGTGTATGGTGTGTGTGTGTGTGCGCGCGCGTGTGTGCGTGCGTGTGCATGTGTGTGTGTGTGTGTGTGTGGTGTTTCGCTGTGCACTTGATAAAGCAGTAAAGCCTCACCTCTCAGGAACTGTCATTAAAATTCTCCTTCTAAGGCGAGATGTTTTCCGCAAAGACCTCGCAGAGCTGGGAAGTATCTTTCTTTCCTCCCGGGCACGCCCACGTGGGCCACTCCTCGCATCCACGTTCTTCCTGTCCCCTTTCTCACGCAGGGTGGCTGTCAGGGCCCCGCCGGCTGCGCCTCTGAGCAGGCCCAGCTGGGTGAATTAGCCTCTCTCCAGTAACTCAAACCAGGGATGACTTCATCTCGAAAATCTCCGAGCAGCACAGGTCAGAGCATGAGGGCTCGCGAACGGAATGGGGTTCCCAGAGAAGCGAGGCGGCGGGGGCCCGGAGTGAGCCAAAAACTGCAACTGGGCTGTGAAGCGGGGGCGCATCTGACAAAACGAAGTTTCGGCAGCTCTGCCCGGAGCGGTGCGCTTTCTGCCACAGTGGTTTTTATTTCTCTGACAGCCAAGCACCCCAACAAACACGGAGCTGCGGTGGGGTGTGCCGACACTGTAAACATGTATCAGTGCACAGCATACAGAGGCAGGAGGAAGGGGTAGGACCAAGATCAAAATACACCAAGGAAACAAAATTAATGTGTAGGAAAACATTGTTTCTTAAGTGAGCAAAACCAGGGGCATTTTAAATATTTACACGTTAAATAAAACTACTTTCTAATTAGGAAATTAACGGATAATTTTACCTTGTCATTAACAACAAAATAGGTATTTTTTTCCTAACTTTGGTTGGTTTCTGCTGACATGGTTTTTAAGGAAATATACCGATGCATAAAATGAAAGAGGAATTTCAAGGCACATCTGAAAGGAACTGTCCTGAAGCTATTCAATTTTGTGCATAATATTTTATTCAAGGTGATCGAAGGGGATGACAGGGGATCCAGCCAAGGACTGGTGCAGAAGCTCAGACAGCAGGGACCCCGGGGAGGGCTGGACTGGGCCGGCCAGGGGGGCCGCTCATTTCTGATTTTTCCGTTTTCTGAGGTAGGTTGAAGATCACAATCCATCGCTTCCTGCCCATGGGTAGCAGAAGAAGCTGACTTTATTGTGCCTAACACACTCCGGGGCCAGGCGGATGCATGCGGCGGTAGCTGTGGCCCACTGCTCTGCCTTGTCCAGAGGGCAGGGCCTGCTGAAGCTTCTCTGCTTTGCGCCTGGACTTCATCCGTGGGGATGCCCTGGTCCCCAAGCTCCTCAGCTGCTCCGCTCTCTCCAGGGCCCTGTCTGTGTCCCACAGCAGCTGCCTGGATGGGCGCCCAGGGCTGGGCAGGACGCAAGTTCTGATCCTCTGTTTTCTCCTGCTTTGCCCCTGTTTCAACAAGGAAATGGGTCCCCTTTTCATTTCCTCCCCGTTCTCCCCGATGGCGATAGTGAGATAAAGCGGCTCAGGCAAGCTGTGCCTGCCACAAAGGAACGTCATTCTCAGCCTCTCGCTGCAGAACTTCCTATGAGGAAAGCGGAGCGGAGCCTTCGAGTGGGGTTGTTGCTGTTAGGTACCATCGAGTCGGGTCCAACTCATAACCACTCTTTTAGGGTTTTCATTGACTGATTGTTTCAGGATTGCTTTGGGAGTGGATTGCCACATCCTTCTCCAGTTTTTGTGGTGCTGGGGATCGAACCCAGGTCCTCAGAGAATGCAGAGCAGCGTTCTACCAACTAAGCTAAACCCCAGATCTAGCTTTTGAGGGATAGTATCACAAAATAAACATAAAATAAATTTTATGGCCGGGCGCGGTGGCGCATGCCTGTAATCCCAGCGGCTGAGGAGGCGGAGGCGGGAGATTGCAAGTTTGAGACCAGAAGTAGTCTGCGTAATTTAGCAAGACCCTGTCTCAAAAAGTAAAAAAAAAAAAAAAAAGTAAAAAATGGGCTGGAGAGCAGCTCCGTGGTCCAGCACTTGCAAAGCATGCAGGCACAAGACCCTGGATTCAACCCCCAGTACCACAAAAAATTTAAAAATAATAATAATAAATAAATAAATAAATTTTATGGGAAGGCCCACTCCATTCTTCCATTTGTAAAGTCTTTTGCATAGGTTGTCTACTATTCTTGGTTTGGCCCCTAATGGATGAGGAAAAGAAAAATAAATCCAATTTTATTGAGCAGGGTTTTAAAATTCCCTCCACCCCACACTCTTTTTTTTTTTTTTTTTTTTTTTTTCCCTTTTCTTATTCAGTACTTGGAAGTTGAATCTAGGGCCTCACTCATGTTTTGCAAGTGCTCTACCACTGGCTATACCTCAAGCCCGTTTTGCTTTTTATTTGAGTCAGGGTCTCACTACTAAGTTACACAGGCTTCCTCTGGTCTTGAACTTGAAATGCTCCTGCTTCTACCTCCCGTGTTGTTGGGATTACAGGCACCCAGCTAGACTTTTTCATCTCAAGCATAAACTTTCACATAGACCGAAAAGGCTGCATTTTAAGAAAACGGGCTTTTTCCTTTATCAACCACACAAGAGAACTAAGAATGCCACAGTCCTTGTTTTGTCAAGGCACTGAGAGACCTGCCTGCCACAGCGTCGCTTTAAAGGAAGCTCACAAGGACCATGGCGGAGGACAGTAGACAGAGCGCTCTTCTAGAGATGGCTTGCAAAGAGGCTTCTCTGGCTTCCCAGGACACCAAGTGGCCCCCAGTTCACGCACGACCCCCACACCTAAGAAGACTTCTCCTAGGAAGGACCTTCTGCCAGGCAGGACAGAAGCAATGTCCGCTATGCCCCCGAGACTCCAGGGCAGTCATCTGAGAGCCAGGTCACGCTTGCTGGACGAGCCCAGGAGGTTCCCACCTTCACCTCGCCCTGCAGAGCCCCTTGAGACTAGAGTGAGCCCCGTGGAGGACCAGCCCCTCAGTGAGCTTGACAGAACTGGGAAAAGGGGGTACCGGTGGCTCTGCCCAGCCCCCCAGAGCCAGGGGGACCCTTCACGATGGGGACAGGCATAGGGCGAACTCCGCGTGTTCAGCTACCCAAGCAGCTGAAGAAGGGAGTCCAGGCCTCGGGCGCCTTCTTCCGGGAAAGCCCACCAAGAGCTCCGGGGCCAGCCACTAACAGCCTGACCGGCGGAGCCATACGGGTCTGACTCTCTGGGCAGCCACACAGCCTAGCAGAAGTGACCAGCCAGCAGCTGGCAGGAGGGCAGCAAAAAATTAGAACAAACATCTGGTACATTTTCAGAACACAAAACTTTATTTCATCTTGAATCAAAACCACATTAAAAGAATATTTGCTTTTGGACAATGTGCTACCAGTCAGGAGAGGAGCCCGGCCCTGGGGACACCTCCTTATGGACGTCCCTCGCTGGAGGCACCTTCTGGGGCCAGAGACCGCCAATCCCAGGCCACTTTCTCCGCCTATCTCTCTTCAAGCCCCGTGTCTCTGCCCAGCCTCGGTGGGCCACAGCGGCAGCTCTCTGCTGCAGCAGGGGGGGACGCATGCAGAGGCCAGCGCCAAGCGCCTCCCCTTCCTGAGGCCGGGGTGTGGGGTGAGGTGCCCAGGTAGTCCCAGCCTGCTTCTGGCCTTGGAGGGGACAGACTGCCAGGCCTAGCTCAGCCTTTGCCACCAGGCCACTCCTCACAAGTCTGGGAGCGGGTGAGAAGGGAGGCGGCTCTCCAGGGAGCCAAGACAGAAGGCCCTAGAAACAACCACTTAACATCTATTTAGAGCCCGGGAGCGTTTGTGGAAGCCATCCCCATTACTGTTGAAAAGATGCAAATTGGGGGAAATCATCAGCTGTATGGCTCCAGGCCGTTTCCCAAGTACCCTGATTCCTAACAGGAGCTGAGGTATTCGTGCGAGACACCAGCAAGGCCAAGTTCACGTTGCTCAGAGGTAGCCCCTAACCAAACTCCACCAAGTGCTGCAAAGGAAGATTTGTTATCTCGGGAAGACAGTTCATCCAAGGAAGCCAAAAAAAAAAAAAAAATCCCGAGTCCTTAGGCGGGTTTCAGGGGAGCAAGCGCAGAGCCTCCTGGCGCACGGCATGAAGGAGGCCGTTGTGTGTGCTGCCTATTCCCGCTGCCTTGAGGAGGTGGCTGCACCACTGCAGAATGAAAGGCAATTAAGGCAGAGATATTTTTCCAGCGCTGTTTTAACTTCCACATCAAATGTTCTTTCAGACATTCAAGAACACACTTATCCGCAAATGAAGGGCAAAGCTGAGCTATTGATTTTCGCATAGGATCCGCTCCTCATGGAAAACATCCAAATAACTCCAGTGGCTGCTGCGAGGTCTCCAGTTCCATTAGACAAGAGCCCAGCGAAGGACTTCAGACACAGATAATCCATTCTGGTTGCTCAGGCTTCCCTGACCTCTCATCCCCATTCCAGTTGGCACAAGTTTGGGGACAAATTACCCGGAGGGAGGGTTCAGCATGGCTGTAGATCTCATGCAGAAAATCATTCTTCGTGCCCGCACCATAGCGAGGCTACTAAGTGATGTGGTTACAGTGGACCTATAAACTCAATGTCTCATCAATTTGCTGAGTATGAGGTAGATCTTACAACTCCAGCCCTGTAGGATCGGGGCATAAAGTGGCAGTTTGGTCAGGAGCTTTGAGCAGCGTGATACAAGGCGTCCACAAAAGATTTTTACTGTGTTTTCATGTACAGTGAATTTGAAATAAGTTTAATGGGAAAACAAAAATGTGCAGAGATTACAAGCTGTCACTTGATTCCTTTTTCAATACTCAGGGCATGCTGGCTTTCTGCCGTCTCTGCCTTTCTTTTCAAACAACTGGCGAAAGAGGATCTCGGAATTATGGAAGATGGGGTTCAGGCCACTACCACATGAGACACTGGTGTGGCTTATACTTTGGTAAGAAACTGAACATGGAGGAGGTCTGTCTGCACGTGCGTGTGCACGTGTGAGCCTGTGTGCCTGTTTCTGTGTGCGTTTCCCAGGAAGGGCTCATAAAGCAGTAGAGCGCGGGCAGAGCTGTGAGGACGCAGCTCTCTTTATGCAGTGTGTGTTTAGTTTCTTTCATTTCCCCCTCAGAGGATGGAGAGGGTGCTGTAATTTTCAAAATACTGCAAAAAACATTTCTACAAATTGCTTTGCTTGTCTCCCTATATATGTTAAGCTGCACAAAATAGGCGAGGGGACCCTTCATCGCAAAGCACTTTTTTTTTTTTTGCATTTTCCCTAACAACATAAAAGCTGCTGTTGTGACAAGAAGTCTGGTAGTTCGCTCTTTCATTTATAATTTAACCACAGCCTATATAACATAATCCAAAAAATATGTGGCATGATTAGTGTAAAAATCAAATACAGCAGAGGCCTTTTGAATGCTACAAGAACAAAACAAAACCAAAAAAAAAAAAAAAAAAAAAAGGAGAGGGGAAGAAAACCTCGCAGGCCTCAGAATATATGTGGTATTTCTTTAATACTTCATTTTAAACTACCTAATTGTGTTTTTAAGCTTCGGTTCCTGTAATTTTGCAAGACGAGGCATTCCAGTGAGAAAACATATGGTGAGGGATTTTTAAACCACATAGCGAGAGTGCATCATAGACTTATCTGCTGTTTTAGTGTCACGAAAATCCACCACTGAATTTATCCAGTCACCCATTAAAGAAAGAAAAGAATTAAAGGAAAAGGAGGTTTTAAATCCCCTAATGCAACAAGAACAAGTGAAATATGCTATTGAGTTCAAGAGAGAATGGTGGTGAGGCTTCAGGACTTCTCGCCAGCCCAGCTAATAGCAATTAGCAGCTGCAGGCTACAGGGCGTTTCAAGAGCTCAGCAGGCAGCGGCGGCTCCCAGCTGGCCGGCCACCTCCAACCTACCCACCTTCACCGCTCAGCTTGGCACGCTGGCCCTGCCCAGGGCGGTCACTTTTACCTTGGTCCCTAGATAGGCAGATAAGCAAAAGATATATACAGATACCCATAGCTAGGTATTTGGACAGATGGATGGATGGATGGGTGGATGAAATGAGAAAGATGAACTGATAAATAAGTGGGTATCTGCTTTTATCTTTAAAATCCTTTTGAAATTGCCACTTAAAAATCGTTGCCTGTGCTAAAATGACAACTGTCTTACGTGGGTCTTTTCTTAGCAGGGTTACTGAATCAACACCTTGTGCAGGTGCTGCGGTGACAGTGTAAAGCCCTCGCAGTGACCAACTTGAACATGCACGAGCAAGACCGTGAAAGAGATTCAGAACACTTCAGATTAATGTTCCCTTTATAAATATCTGCTTAGCCCCTCGGACGCCAGTGCGTGCGTGTGGGTGTGCGCGTGTGTGCACGTGTCAGGGTCCCCACGCTTACGTGCGTGCAGAGGAATGGGGGTGGGACAGGGGCATCAAGACATGAAGCCATGTATATCATTATTCAAATGACACTCAGATTCTCTCTTAAATTACACCTGTGTCTCTTATCAGAAATTGTTTCCTATACTATAATATGCTGCAATAAGTGGACATTAATTAATGCTAAATTACAATGGAATTACATATTCTATCCACATGAATACCAAATGACTCCATTATGAATAATATTATTACAGTAAATATCAAAGGATCTGCATGTAGTTTATCACTAATTACAAAGTGTTGACAAGTGTATGTGGCCTTAAGTTAACAAAATTTGAACTCTAACATCCACAGAGAAGCTTTGATTAATGCTACTTCACAAACGCGGCCAGAGACGGAACGAGGGAAGCGGAATCACAGTCCCCCACTCCTCACGGAAGTCTGATTTATCCGTGCGACAGAGGCATCTCGCAGCTTAGAATTCCTTCTAAGTTCTATTCTCTCAGCATGGCCCTGTGTGGCTCCTTTGCTCAGCTAAGGTTTTAAGAAACCCATGCACAACTTAGCTAGAATCTCTCATTTTGGTGGGTGGTCATTTTGTCTTCAGGGGGAAATCTTTAACTCTTTCCCACTTAAAATATTTGAAAAATACTCCAGTGGCATTCTTTTTTTTTTTTCCTTCCCTACAATGAGAAAGGAGTGAGAACAGTGTAAGGTGTTAATCTTGATAATTAGGGCACAAAAGCAATTAGAGGTCTAAAAACCTGAAGGCACAGAAAGCGATCTTTTTGTTTATTTGCTTACCTTATTAAGTTAAATATCTGTCTGAATTAATCGCTAATGAACGCGAGGAAGGCTCGATAGAGGCAGGCTTAATGAACAGCGTGTCAGTGGCATTTTACAGGGTCCCAAATCATCGAAGATTGCAGGGCAACTTGCCGTTCAAAATTACTTTTCTGCCCAATTTTCTGTTTGCAAAGCAGTAAATTATTTACATTTATTGTGCTTATTTAAGCACTTAAATGACTATGAATGGAGTACAGGCACATTTAAAAAATATAGAACCATTACACAACCCTACTGCTAGAAATTCCTGTTATTTTCCCCCGAAGACTGCTTCTTCTACTTTTCTAATCTCTCTTTTACAACAATTCATGAAAAAGACCATTATTATATTGAACATGCTTTAATAAGTTATTTATTATTTAACATACTTTAAGAGGCAGTGCTATAGAAGTTACATTAGACACACTAAGAACAGCCTCTTTCATACTCGTCCAGTTGCCCGAGCCTAAATGCTTAAGTTTCCGGAATAAAATTACGCCGTCCTTCATTAGAAACAAATAAAAGGTGCTTTCTGCCATTAATCACGTCGTAAATGTGGATATTTGAGGAGATCTATTATACTAATTATTGTCTTTGGAAATTATCATTTAATGTATTTATTTCCTTTAAGAATTATGAACTTGACATCAGTGGCCATGATTTTTTAAACCGGGCGGCTGCCCTCACGCACGAAGCCCCTGTCTCAAGTCGCCAGCATGCACCAACACTCCTGAAGCATCTTAGGCACATTCACAGTGCACTCCAGCTACCTCACTGCGCGGCCGATTGACCGCTGCCAAACCAATAGATGCTCCAGATTCATCAAACTGAGGTTAAGAGCACATAATAAAAAACACAAGAAGGGAATATAACAGATAGACAGCCCGATGGCAGCAGGGGAACAAAATAAGACAGGGAAGAGAAAGGAGAAAGATCCTCAGCCAGAGAGGAGGAGAATTTCAGGTGATCCTGCTTGCTAGATCGGGATCAAGATAGAGATCCAAGTGTTTCCCTTCAAATCTTCCGGATTACGGCACCGAAAACTTTTCTGCAATTTCAAACGCAGACAGATGCTCCGTACCTGGTTTCTCTGCGGACTGCATGCATTTACATGCATAATGCAGTGTGTGCGCCTGATCTCACGGTAGCTCATTTCCTAAGTAGCAAGAAATAGGGGTATTTTTCAAAAGTGATTTCAAAGAGAGAGGGGTGAGAGAGAGTATGTGTGTGTGTGCGCGCGTGTGCGCCCAGGCACGCACGCACGCACAAAAGCTGCCATAGTTATTATTCAGACTTAACTATTTGAGTGTATTTTCCCAAATGATAACAAGGGCAGCGTAACATCTACCGTTAAAAAGCCCCGTGTTATTCATGAGAGATTATACTGAAGTAAACATTGCAGTGGCAGGAACGATCTAATTAAAAGAATCAGGCGTGCTACTTAAAAGAGCCCCTTCTTTGGAGGGGCGGTGATCAATGATGCAATCCATAGACCGGAATGGGGTGAAACATTTTACTGTGATCAAACGCAGCCTATCTAGTACATATCTGAAGTCCTCTGGTCTTTGTTACTTAATGTGATGCGGAAGATCAAAGATGCGTGCAGTATGTGTTCCAGGGTTCCAGCTGAGCCTCTGTCACATGTTAAGTTTTTTTTTTTAAGTTGGCTATCATTCTACCTTGCTCTAAACGCACAGTGTTTCCAATAAACTAAGCGTGTGCCCATATCTGGCAAGAACCTGAAGTGGGATTTTCCTGAAACAACCCGAATGTGACCATAGAGCACCTCTTTGCAGCCTGGTTTCCTCGGCTTCATGCGAGGTGCAGGCTCCCACCTCCCCACCCCACGTCAAGCAACGTGGGCACCGACCGCATGTGCATGTGGAACACGGGAGAGAAATAACCAAGCGCAAGCACTAATCGCCGCTTGGTCGTGTAGGTGCTGATGCATCCGTCGGCTCATGTTTGAAGGACATATTTTTCTGGGATGCTTTCTTTTTCACTTACCTCCCAGCCCTGGAGGTCGGTCCTGCAACCCAGGCTTAAAATATGGTCGGACAGATCTGCCTTAGACAGAACCAAATTGGAAGCAGGAGGCTGAGGTGGGCGTCTCGGGGCCGGGGAGCCATGCCCCCAGGAGGCCACAGGGGGGAGCTGTGGCTCTGCTCAGGGCTGCCAGCGCTGGTGGGGGGAGGAGAGGGAGGAAAAATACACTGTAGCAAAGCGACAGTGGAAGGGGAAAGGTAGATTTTATAAGTTCCTGAATTTTATGACTATTCTGCAACAGTGGAATGTCCACTCAATCTGTTGCGAAGTTAGCACAGAAAACATGCGCAGGGCATATTAAGTACAGGATGAAATGGTGCAGTGAATATTTATTAGCAAAAATATAGGTTCTCAAAAACAGAAATAAAACAGGGTAATAGATGAAGGGGAGAATAGATTTAACACTGAAATAAATATCAAAGGTGCAAAGAAAAGGCAAAATATAGTGTTCAAACAAAGCTGTGAATTGGGTCCAGATTTAATGCTCCCCTAGGGAAAGAAAGGTTGGACGGACTGTTGGAATTGAGATACTGCTTTTAGTACACAGTCCCTGTAATGCTGTCAGCTTTATTTCCTTTGACAAATGTGAAATAAAATTTGTCAAAGTTAGGGCTTGGAAAGTTGGCTATTGAAAATTCAATTGGTAATAACTAGTATAGCCCAGCACTCGGGAGATTTTTAAAGGAGAGAGGTGTTTAAGATGCTGAGGGTGGGGGGAGCGGAATTACATATTGTATTTCACTTTTTAAAAATTTAGCAGTTGACTTAGGCAACTGGATTTCTGGGTTTCCTATTAGCTGAGTTCACCGTTGGAAGGCGGTAATTTAAAACCCGTCTCCACAATAGCTCCAATTATAGTGTAAGTTTGAAAATATTCCGCTCTCCTCCGCATGGAGGAGGGCACCTATTATCTCCCTTGGCCTGGGGGAGGTGCACCTTGAGGACATTTCTTCATCCGATGGCACAGTGGGGAAGGGAACGACTACTGCAATCCTTCTCTGCAGACCTCCTGACTTTGCTTCTCTTTACACCCTGAATCCGATACCTTAATCGTGCAAACTGTGATTTACCAGGAATGTTTAATAACAGACTTTTCTTGTCTTCACAATTTGTGGCTGTTCACCCTTAGCATTTCCCTGGCTTGGGGCATGGTGGATTTGCAAGAGAGGCTGTTGGAAGCCACTTTTCTCCTGAGCTGACCAGCCAGTCCTACGCCCACCCCTGACCTCTGTTCTGCTCGGGAACAAAGCCACGTTTAAGAAAACAGA